>PVJX010047217.1:0-11965 GCA_004027295.1 Dolichotis patagonum
GGCTGGTTTGTGCCTGGGTTTCATTTTGTGGTCATCCAGGGGCTGAGTCAGGAAGGCGGAGTGGGGCAGGGGCGAGCGGAGGTCAGGAGTGAGCTGTGAATTCCGAGCCTGCGTTCCAGTCCCCACTGCCTCTCAGCAGCTGTGTAACCAGGTGAGTGTCTCCCTCTAACCTCGGTGTTCTCGCTTATAAAACGGGGCCTCTCAGAGGTACCCTGGCCGTACCTCGAAGGACACACTCTGAGATCGTGGGTCCACAGGAGCGTGTGACCAACCCCACTGCTTCTCCTGTTACGGCTGCTGCTGCAGTCACTGCTGGGCTGCCACTCTAATCCCCCAGTAGGTGCTGGACTCCTCTGTCCCTTGTGGAGCATTTTGTGAGGCCTCCTGCACCCCAGCTCATTCAGATCTGCAGGTGGACAGTGGCATCCAGTGACAAGGAACGTGGAGCCTGGGGGAGAAGCAAAACAAGCAAATGCACAACACTGAATTTTCCAATAGCAATACCAGTGGAATTATCATATGGATTAATTAGTGCTCAGACCTAATCCAGCATGGCTGGAAGTGAGGGTACCCTTAGGTAGGGAGAGATGAATGCTGGGAACACAGGAGTTGTGGCAAAGACAGCACAGGGTTACAGGGCAGGCATCCAGGGTGGGAATAATCTCGGTAGGACGGGGCAGGAAAATTGGTTGCCAGCAGGTGACTGACAGGAGAATGATGCAAGAACCGGAGGGATGAGTGCTGAGATAGATTGGTGATGTCTGCTCAGGACGGAAAACATGAGGAGAGGCATGGGCATCACAGAGCTTTGATTCCAGATGTTCCCCTTTTAATTACTGCTAACACACTTGGGAATCTCCTGGCTTTATTCTATAGTCCAGGCAAATTAGATGTTTCATGATTATATTTCTGATTTTAAGAACCAAAGTTTCTCTCACTCCTCTTCTTTCCCCTCTACTTTCTCTTCCTCCTGTACTTCCTCTTCCTTCTCCTCTTCCTCCTCCTCCTCTTCTCCTCTTTTCCTTCTTCCATTGTGTAAAGTGTTCCCACTTCTGCATTCCCCATCCTGTGTCTCTGTCACGTCCCCAGGTCAGGTCCAGGTCTCCTCATGCTGCCTGGATAATTCCACTCTGTGATGGTGACTAACGGGCACGGCCCCCAAGGCACTGTCTTCACACCGCTCCATCTGTGTGTTGTCTCTGTGCAGCAACCCCGGGGGCCATGGAATGACAGGGAGGCCCTGCACCTGCATTGCCCAGCACGGCAGTGGCCAAGGACCTGGCATGTGGCCGATGTTGTCCAGGATGTGAGTTTCTCATGCTCTGTTTCTGTGCCCTGAGACTGAAATGGCCACACTGGGCAAATGGCCCCTGTGGTCACTGGACAGGGCAGCTCAGTGCTCAGCGGAGCTCGGATTCAGTATTAGGGAGCTGACTCTTGAGGGAGGGTCAGAGTTGCACTGCTCCTGTCATATGATGGTGAAAGGTCCGTTAGTGCCTTTTGTGTTCAGGGACTTGGCTCCCTGATACCTGTGCACATTTTCTGCTCAACTCATTCACTGGCTGAAAGAGTGAGTTAATCAATTCAGTTGTTGAATTGTGGCTGTTCTCCGCAAAATCAGATACTGATCTAGATTTGTACTTACAGTACCACCAGCCAGAGGCCCATGAGTGATTTAACCTCTCCAAGACTCAGTTTCTTCATTTGTGTACTAGTTAGGGTCCTCTAGAGGAACAGAACCAACAGAAAATGTGTGCACGATTATGCAAGGGGATTTACTGGGGAGCTTGGCGAGTCAGAGGCAGGCGGGTCCACTCAGCCATCTGCACACTGGAAAACCAAAGGATCCAGGAGCTGCTCGGCCCATGACAGGAGCTCAGATCAAGGGGGACTGAGGACGAAGCACTGGTCCAAGGTCAAAGGGTTGGATGCTCCCTGGAGAGGCTCTTGGGGGAGTCTACATCAGAGGCTGAAGCAACCAGAGTAGTGTCCAAAGGTGATGGCAGAGACTGGAGCTCTTCAAACCTGGACACTTCCTTCCTCTTTCCTGTTTATCCCATGTAGGCTACAAGCCTATTGGTTGATGCCACCCACATCTGGGGTGGGTCTTCATCTTGGTTTGTTGGTCTACATGTCAATCATCCACAGACATGCCCAGAACTGTGCTTACTAGGCTGCTAGGCCCTTCTTAACCCATTCAAGTTGACACAGCATAATTGACAGTTGTAATTTTCAACATGAGAATCTTAATACCTGGGCCAAGGCTATTTGTTATGATTAAATAAGATAATGCAGGCAGCATATTCAATCTGTTGTTGCTTATTATTTTAGTGATGTAAATCACCTTTAGTCAACACCTACTATATGCCAGATGCTATACTAAGGGAGGAAGAGAGAAATGTTCAAGCCAACACAAATCAAAAAAGGAATACGAGAAAATGATGAACCGGGAAGACACCTGTGTTAACACGCTATGAATACCACACCTCATTTTTTGACCTCCACCCTGATTGTATTCAAGTGTTTTCTTTACTTGGGGTAAAGTCCTCCTCATCACTTACCCTGAGGGCTCTCAGTTAGCTCCGCCTGGCCCTGAGCCTGTTAATTAATGCTCAGCCAGATCAACACTATTTTTCATCATTTAGTAATGAACTTGTGCAGCATTAGGCTTTTATGAGGTAAAACCTAGCTCAAAAAGAAAGATTTTTTTCCTGCTCTTCAGAAGACCGAGATTTCGGCTTTGATGTATCATTCATGCATTGCATCCATTATTGATGGGTTACAGCTTCTACATGCGGCACCGACCTTTTCACACAGAGATAAAGCTACGTTGTCCCAATCTGTTTCTTGTCTTGTCGACACTGTTTTCAGAGTACAAGCAGTCTCTGTGTTCCGAGGGCTTCGCTTTGAAGCTTCCTTTCTTTGAGAACAAATGCAGGAAGGCCGCCGGCTCCCGCGTCCCGCCTGGGCGGCAGTGCTGCCTGCGTGCGTCTGGTTCCCCACTCTGGGTGGAAGGATGGGCGCATCTGCCACCACGGAAATGTGCTTAAACGCGGGTGCTCAGCGCCCGGCTGCTGGGATCTGCAGCGGCGGCAACCTCCGGGTAAGAGGCTTTCAGCTGCCACTCACGGCTGACGGGTGGACCCGCGCGCTCCCGTAATGGAGCACCGTCATCACTTTGCGGAGGCGAAGGGGCTGTGGGCCCCGGCGGGTCCATTATGCCGCTCCTGCAGTGGGGGACTCTGACCCAATCACTGTGGAAACCTAGACACTCACAGAATGTCACCACCGGAAGGGATCTGGGCCATCGTCTCACCCGGCCCCTATTTTCAGATGAGGGCATTTCCATGTGTAATGACACAGCAGCACTTGGTAATCACTCCCTGCTTAGAGGGAGGCCGGCTGGCTGCCCGTGCCCTGGGGGGAACCCGTTAGACACCAAGGCTTCCACCGGCTGCATTCTGTCCTTCTGTCTCTGTCTCTCTTTTTCAGTCTCTCATTTCTGTCTGTCTTTATCTCTGTCATTCATCTCTAACATCTTTATCTGTACCACCTATCTCTCCCTACATCTCTATCATTTCCTCTGTAACTCTAACATCTTTATCATCTTTCTATCATCTCTATCTTATCATCTTTATCTCCGTCATCTCTACCTGTCTTCTCTCACTCACTATTTCTATCTCCACCATCTCCTCTGCCTCGGTCCCTATCATTTCTATCTTTATTATCCCTGTCGCCTCTATCATCTCTATCTCTATCATCTCTGTCTCTATCATCTCTGTCTCTATCATCTCTACCTCTTTACGTTGTCTCCTTCTGCTACACCTCATGGGGAGCTCCTCCAGTTTGAGCCTTTGGCCTGAGTAACCGTGGTTCCAGCTTTAGGTGTCACGTAGACAGCAGCACCAGAGATTTCCCGACTCCCCAAGCCGGAGCAGTCACCATCTCGTGTCCTACTGCCCTCTTGCTGGGCTGCCTCGGCACCGTGCTTGTCTATTTGGGCCTGGCCCCGTGTGGCCCGGTTCCTTGAGGTCCGGCCCACCATTTCACTGCCTTTGAGCTCTGCAAGCTGCAGGCGTGTGCTGAGGCCTGTTACCGACCTGCTGGCTTCATAAGATGACTATTGGGGTGCCAGGTGCTGCACTGAAGCCGGGACCCAAACTGAGAGACATAGCCCTGCCCAGGAGAAAGCAGGTCATCCGTGCAGTTCACTCACAGCTTTTCCTAGAGGAGGCTTTTGCTCAGTTTACCCAATTTGAGGGCATTGCTTCCTGAGGAGTTTTGAGAAAAACTTAGTGACAACTTTGGAATTTCCAATATTTCAAACGGCCTAAAAGGACATGGCCCAGGCTTAACAACTGCTGTCCAAGTGACAGGCAGGCAGGGGAAACAGAATACTGGGCTGGTCAGGTTTAGAGAAGCGCTGGGCTGGCCAGTCCAGCCCCACCTGACAGAGGTGGCCACGGCTGACCAGAGGGCAGCGATGAGCCCCAAGTCACACACAGGTTCCTGCCACTCGGGTCCTTGTGGTGCTGCCGGTCCAGCCTCCTCTGATGACATTCAAAGCCGGTGCTCCCCAAACTGCTCCTCTTCAGACCCATATGGAGGTGCAAGAGTGGACCCTGGCTTCCCAAGCAGCCCGGCACCCCTTCTGGTGCCAGCAGGACCCCACATGATTGCAAAGCCCTCCCCCTGTCCACAGGACGAGGCACTCAACAAGAGGGGGCGCACAAGAGTCTGCGTGCGAACCAGCCACGTACAAACGCCACCGAGCTGTTGTCGTGGCCTCCCTGGAGCCCATATTCTGGGTTCAAATACAAACAAGGACCTTCCCAGTCCTAGTCTCAATAGATGAAATTGTCAAGCACCCACAAAGAAATGTTTGAAGAGGAAAAGCCGCCTGCTTGTTTGAGCAGAGTCGCGTGGCTGTTACTCCTTGCTCTTGGGAGCCGGTTCCAGGAGCGGGTGCATTTTAAAACCTCAGCTAAGTGATGTGTTGGGCCCCCTCCCTGAAGAGCTGCAGCGGTGTTGATGGAAGAGTAGAGCTGGGCACCCCGGGAGCAGGAGGCTGAAGCCGGGGGTCCCCGCCTGCAAACCAGTGCCATCAGATCGAAATTCCATGAGTGTGGCCAGAGCCCTAGGCAGCTTTGGGGGCTGCGTTAATACGGTCAGGAAGCCCCCCAGACCTTGGCTTAGAGGTCCCGCGGGACTCTGATGAGGCTGCCCTTTCCCTGCTTGTGTTTTTCAGGTGCTTTCGGTGGTGTCCAGGGCCTTGGGCATGTTAAGCACTCCATCACTGCATGGCACCTCAGGCCCACCCCCCACCGAGGCCCGCTGGGCACCGGGTGTTTTATGCTGTCCTGTGGTGTGGCGTGGCTGTCTGCGTTCCAACTGACACACAACGGGCGTGCACACAGTGTGCCACTGACCACTGGACCATGTGTGGACATGAGGGCCCAGCCCAGCGTCCCAGTTACTTTATGTAACCTAGATGTTTCTACTATTGTGAAATTTTTTTTTTAATTTTAAAGATAGTAAAATACAACAAAACAGACAGAACAAAGCCAACCGAGACAATGCAGTGAAATTGGTACAGAACTTCAGAGCAGGACTCGGGGATAACAGTAATAGGTACCAGAGTATGTCTCGTTATCTTCACAGTAGTTGTCCATTCAATCAGGTATAGCGAAATCAAACCAAACACAGAACACTACAAACCAATCAAAGCAGAGTATTGGATAGAGCAAACCAATCAGAGCAAAGCAAAACAGTGAGAGCAGTGTTGGCCTTCCAAGACAAGACAGAAGGAAGCCCCCCATCTGCTCTACTGCATACTGTCACCCTCCCGAGATGCTGACTTCCGGCGTCAGGTCAGATAGTCAAACAATACAAGCGTTCAGACGCTTTATGCCCCTTAGTTATATCAGCTCCGGCTGACCTGGGAACCACCCAGTTGCTAAGGGGGGTTGGTGGGGCACAGGACGTTTGATTCTCAGCCCGTGCGCTGGGAGACGCTGACTCGTTCTCTCCCTGGCTTCCCAGGAGGGACTGAAAGAAAAGTGTTTTAACTGAAAAGCACCGGATGGAAGTGCAGTTTAAGGCCAGTGATGAAACACGAATTTACCGTGGTGCTAATGAAACGGACGTCACCTCTGCTTCGGTGACGTGCCTGCTCCTCATCCTTTAGCACCGGCTGCTCAGAGTCCCTCATCTGAAATGTGTGGGACCAGAAGTGCTTCTGATTCTGGATCTGGGAGCATTTCCGGTCACACCAGAGGTGTCTTGGCGATGGGACCCGTGTCTAAGCACAGCACTCACTATCTCTCCTGTCAGACTCATTCATCCTCACGCAGGCCTCATGCCCAGAACCTGGAGGTGACTCCCTCCGTCTCCCCCGTGACGGCTGTGAGGCCGAGGGTCGGAGGTTCCCCAGGCAGGGAGCGCTCACGGGGCTCCAGGTCCTGGATTTCTTCAGAGGGCCGCCTGGGGCGTTCAGCCTACCGTGTGTGCTTTTGCTTGGCCTGCTTTTACTGAATGGTGCGTTGAGATGGGTTTGCTCGTGACCCAGTTTAGTATTTTATTTCGGTGATTTGTCCTGGTTGATTCACGTAGGTGCTGTGCTCCAGTCGTCTTACAGCTACCTGGTCACCATGGATTTATCTATGCACTGTGAATGGCACCTGGGTGGACTCTGGCATGGTGAGCAAGGCCTGGGAGCACCCCCTGGACAGCCACGGGTGCATGGGTTTAGGGTAAATCTCCTGGCGACGCATGTGAAGCTTTAGTGATGTACGAGTTCCACTTGGAAATGCCAGTGTTTTCCATGGGACCCGAGCAGGTGTTATTTCCTATTCATTTCCAGCTTCTCCATCTGCTGCTGACCAATGTGAACATTTTTACCATTGTAGGGGGTTCTGTCAGGTGTTAATTTGCATTTACCGCGAACATTTTTAGGTATCTTTCCATTTACAAGGCCCGGTACTTCCTCTTCTTTGACATGAGCGTCTTACTCTTCTGACCATTTTTCTTTTGGGTTTTCTCTTTTTTTTTGAACCAGAGGTTGGACTCTCAACCTCGCATTTGCCAAGCAGGCACTTATGCTGCTGCACTAACCCCTCGGCCTGGTTTTCCCACTTCTTTAGGGCTTCCTTTCGGGTATTGATTTGTAGCAGCTTTCTAAAGGCTCGTTCTGTGTAAGTTATGATATGTTCTAAGTATATTCTCATTTGGATGTTTCTCTTTTTATTATCTGCAGAGTATTTTTTGACGAACAGAAGTTCTGGTATTTTATTATTATTATTATTAGTAGTAGTAGTAGTAGTAGTGGTAGTACCGGGAATCAAACTCATAGCCTTGCGCTTGCCTGGTAGGTGCTTATGCTACTGGGCTAAATCCCTGGCCCTCTGGTATTTTAAAACTTTTTATTTTAAAATAACACCAGACTTAAGAAAAAGTTATAAACACAGTACAAATAATTTTTCTTGCCCCTGATTTTCTAAATGTTAATATTATACTACATTTGTCCTATCACTCCATTTATCCTTTTTATGTTTTTCTTGCTGATGTAAATGATGTCTTTAAAATGTCCTCTACTATGTTGCTGGTGTTTAGAGAGGCAATTGACTCTCGCTTTTGAAGACAGTTTCCATAAGCTCTCAAGCCCTAAAATTCCTGTGGACTGCTTGACGTGTTTCCTAATGAGCAGTAAAGTCTCCCTGAGGCGGGATAGGTTGTTTTACTGTGCTGTCCGGTGCCTGCGAGCCAAACGGACAGTTCCTGTCCTCTCCTCGACTTCCGGGGTGTGCTCAGTGCCTCCCCAGGAACATGTGTCGGGAATGACGTGTGCAGAGTCTGTTTCCTCGGAGGCTGTCCGCTGCTGTCTGTGCTTGCCTATGGGTATTTTAACGCATCGACTATTTCTAGATTTGCAGAAAACAAGCAGACAGCGGGAGACCTCTGCCCCCCACGCCTCCCCCCTGCCCTGTGTTCCTTCGCTAACTTCTTGCTCAGCGTGGCGAGTGTGCAGCGCTGATGGCCGGGGCCAACGCCGACTCCCTGCGAGTAACTGTGACTGTGCACCCAAAGGACCCACTGAACGATACGGAGGCACCGTGTGGTCCAGAAGGCCCTGGGCCCTGTGGTCCCCATCTCCGAGTCCTGCCAACCCCTGGTCTCCTCACGGCCCTGGTGGGTTTGCCTTCTCCGGTACGCAGACCTGGAATTGCACAGCGCGCAGCGTTTTCAGAGCGGCGTCTCCCCTCGAAGTGCGCATCAAAGATCCCTCAGGCTCTTCCCAGCAGCGTGACTGTCCCTTCTTTTACCTCTGTGCCAAAGGACTGCCGTTTGCTCCCCTTTCCCCTGCTGGAGGGCGTCCTGGCTGCTGGGGCTCCGGGCTGTGAGGAGAGCCACGTGCTGTGCTCCTCCACGTGCAGGCTCGGAGGCGCGAGCTTGTGGCCCACCGAGGCGAGCACAGAGGAGCGCGGCTGTGGCGCCATCTCGAGACTGTCGGGCTTCACACCAGAGAAGCCGCCGGACTTCCCAGGAGCCCTGGGCTTCCTACCGTTTTTGCTTGGGTTGCGCTAGCTGTGAACGGCCTTCTCGCTGGCATTTGGGAGTCTGAGGTGGCCGTTGGAGTTTAGCCGTTCCCATGTGTGTTCAGTGGTGTCTAATTGCTGCCTTAGTTTGCAATGTCTAATAACTTGGGGTGCCGCACCTCCTTTCCTACTGGCTACTTGCTACGCGTGCACTGCTGGTGAGGTGTGTTCAGATTTTTGCCCCTGTGTACAGTGGGTTGTTTGTTTCCTTATTATTGAATCTCAACAGTTCTTTATATATTTTGGATAGAAGTCTTTTTAGCAGATACATGTTTTACAAATATTTTCTCCTAGTCCCCAGCCTGTCTTTTCATTCTCTTAACAGATCCTATTTTTATATACATAGTAATGATGATTTTGTCTTTCCCATAATTCTGTAGCCTTGCTCTAACCTGCCCGGGCATCTATTTGCCTTGGGTGGGACAGTCTTGTTCACTGCGATTGTGCAGGCATGAGCAGATTCCCAGAGTTTACTCTCCCCGCCGTGTGGTCTGTGAGGTGCACGTCCCTCGAACTCCCTGCCATGCACCCTGGCTTTCGGAACAGCGAGGCGGGTTCCAGGCTGGCACAGGTCTGCCTGGCTCTGTACAGAGCCTGGTCCTGCCCCTCCTGCAGGTGGGGCAGTGCTCAGCCCAGACAGATCGGGTGTGTGACCCCTCCCCCCCTCCTCCCCTTCTGCCCCCTCCTCCTTCTCTTCCTCCGCCCCCTCCTCTCCCTCCTCATTCGCCACTTGCACTCAGCAGGCACTCACTGTGCTCTGGGGGATGGAAGGAAGGGCAGCCCCCGCCCCCACTGCACCGGGGGCTTGAACATGCAGAGAGCAGCTCCTGTTGCTCATTTCCCTGCTCTATATCGAGGCTACAGGCCCAGGCCCCTCCCTCTGGGTGAGAAGGCCTCAGATCTTCCTGTGTCCTCGCCATGTACTGGACATAGCAGTGAACACCTTACAGCACTGGCCTTCCTGGTGGGCATCTGCAGTGGACACTGTCATGGAGGCTTGGGAGGACACACTGTCCTGAGCAGATTCCATTTAGATGTTCCCAACATCCCGTCTCCACTTTTCCCAGCCCAAGTGTCATCTACTGAGGTACTGGACAGTTCTTATGGGTCTGGAATGTGCCCCAAAGGCCTTGGGGGCTCATATATGAAGTTTTTGGAAGGGGATTGGACCATGGGGGCTGCTCTAGCTGACTTGCTGTGAGGAGGCGGGGCCTGGTCAGAGGAGATGGGCTGCTGGCGGCATGGCCTGCAGGTGTGCGTTTTCCCCACAGCTTCCCCCTGCTCTATGCTTTCTGTCCACCATGCCATGAGCAGCTTTCCTTGGCCCAGGTCCTTCTGCTGCTCTCTGTTTCAGCCCGCTGGACATAGACTGAAACTTTAGAAACACGACCTAAAATAAACCTCTTCCTTAAGTTTTGGGTGCCGGGTATTGTGTCCCACTAACAAGAAAGTGACAAAGCAGACTTTGGTACCAGGAGTAGGGCCTCTGTGGTGAATATAATTGATCATATTTATATACTTGACAGGATTTAATGCTTGCACTGCTGGGTTTCAGTCTTGCTTTGGTCCCATTTAGAAATGGTTCGTGGGGCGAGTTTGGAAAGGTTTAGAGAAGCCCAAGAACCCTAAAAGCCAAGCTTGATGGGAGATTCTCATTGGAGATCAGGATGCTGATAAAAATGCCAATAGTAAGGGCCAGGCTCAGGAGGTTTCATTGGGGATGAGGACTGTTAACAGTTGGACTCTAGACCATGCGTGGTATGCCCTGGCTGAAAAATTGTGTATATGTTGTTCATGTCCTGAGACTTGGCAGGAGGTCGAGATGAAGGGTAGCTGTTAAGGTTGATATAGTGTGTCAACTTGAGAAGTTTAGAAGTTTGACTAAGAGACTCAGCGGGGAGCCAGGATCCTTACTTTGTAAATATCCTTGGCCTGTGCAAGAGGAAGGCAAGGAGATTTTGTGAGTGCTACACCCACCCTGGAGGAGGGGAGTGGCCTGTGTAGGATTATAAGGGAGAAAAAGAGACTTGCTCCCTCTGTCTTCTGCTCTGGCTGCTTTGCTGTCTTCTGCACCTTGAAGGGTTGCCCCTGTGCCATGCCACCCTTCCTTGGAGCCAGCTGACTGTGGATGAATCCTCCACAAAATGTGAGCTAAATAAACCTTTCCTTCCATAATTTTAAGTGTCAGGTATTTTGTCCCAGCAATGAGAGAAAAATAACAAAGACAATAGCAAACTGATTAAGCTGGTGGAGGAAATTCCAAGCCAGCCCAGTGTTGAGACTGTGGTGTGGATACTGCTGGCAGCTTTTAGCCAGCTTCATACTGAAAATCTGGAGCAAAAAGCCCTTTTGAAAAGTTTTCCATGGAAAGGAAGGGCCTGTAAAGTTGGGGCCTATAAAATTTTGGCTGAGGAAATCTTGGTTGCTGAAAAGATTAGTATTAAAAAGAAGTCAATCACTTTATCCTAGGACAATAAGAAAGATCCCGTGAGGAAATCACAGAACTCTGCAAGACCCCACTCTTCACAGGGTCAGGGATCCAAAAGTGTAAGACTTTTCTTTGCGATGGCACCCCCAGGAGGACTAGCGAGGAGTTCGTTTGCTGGGATTCTTTTCACAATGCTCAGCTGTTGAGGTACTGAGACTGCTGTAGCTATAATTTACGGGGGCGTGGATACTGTCTGAGATCAGGTAAGACTTTGGCATTGTCCACGTGGTCTTACTTTTTCAGACATGTAGAATGCAAGCATTGTGGGGTCAGGGAGGCTTCTACTTAGATTTTAGGAGAAGGCCCAGAATGCCAGGCAATGTGTCCCTCTGAGGGCAGTGTGCAAAGTTACAGAATGAGATTGAAAGTGCAGTGGAGACCCCAGGAATCTGAAGAAGCTAAGAATGTGGAATACCATTCAAGGAAAGCCATAGACAGTGAGAAGAGCCACCTCAAGAGAGAGGCCATGAGAGCTGCAAGCAGCAGTGCCATAGCAGAGTGGTTACCCAAGCTATTTGAGGTTCATGTCTTTGCCTCAGGTGCTGGACGTGGAGCGGCAGGGTTTGATATTCACCCTGCTGGGTTTTGGTCTTGCCTTGATCACTTTTATTTCCAGCCTCCTGTTTCTCTTTTGGAATGGAAATGCTTACCCTCGAGCCATTGTGTGTTGGAGTGTTTAACTTACTTTCTTTCTTTCTTTCTTTCTTTTTTTATTTAAAAGAGAATAAAACAAAAGGGGGCAGTACAGAGCAGATCAGAAGAGGACAACATAGGCAACACAGTACTTTACATTAAGTCAACTGGACATCAACAGTATCTAACACCATATCTCTTACTCTGCTATAGTTGAGCATAGTTTCAATTACAATAATATCAAACATAA
>PVJX010047218.1:0-11892 GCA_004027295.1 Dolichotis patagonum
ATAAGATGGGGTAGTAATTGGTGCACAAGTGCCAAGGATTCCTGAAAATGTGTCATCCATGGAGACCTTGTAACTGGCCTCCTGGAGCTGTTGGTCTTGTCATTATCTCCACTTGGTTGTCCCATCTCTTGAAGGCAGAATCTGTGACTTATTTCTAATCATTAGAATATAGACCAGGTAATAGTTGTTGACAGGCTTTTATTTATGTTACATTATATGGCAAGGGTAACAGAATGTCACTCAGGGTTGTATTAGGTTATGTAAGACCCCATCCAGCAGGCTGGTGTGAGAGAGGCTCTCTTGGTGGCTTTGAACAAGTGAGCTGTCGTGTTTGGCAAGAAACTGTGGGTATACCAGAATCCCAGAACTCAGGAGGCTGAAGCAGGAGGATCACTGTGAGTTTGAGACTGACCTGGTCTACAAAGTGAGCCCAAGACTAGCCTGAACCACATAGCAAAACCCTGCCTAAAAAGACAATGAGAGAGAGAGAGAGAGAGAGAGAGAGAGAGAGAGAGAGAGAGAGAGAAAGAAAGAAAGAAAGAAAGAAAGAAAGAAAGAAAGAAAGAAAGAAAGAAAGAAACTGTGGGTGGCCTCTGGCAGCAAAAAAAGACAAGGATTACACCTGCCATGTGACAATCACAGGAAGATGAACTTTACCAACTGCCTGAGTAAAGCTTGGAAACAGATCTTCCCTCCAGTGAATATCTGATGAGACTACAGCCCTGGTCTCAATGCCTGTACTGGAGTCTGGCGAGGCTGAGCTCTTGACCCCATACCCTGTGAAAGAGTGAATGGGTGTTAACTGAGGTGGCTGAGCTAGCGGTTCTTTGTTACCCAGCATGGTAAACAAGCACAGCATCCATCCTACCCATTGCAGTAACTTTCTGGTTCCTTCACTGAAATAATTCTTGAAGGCAATATAAAAGAATTCGACCATAAATTATGGGGAATGTATACCACACACTAGAATGTTGTAATTAGCAAACAAGTTCATAGATATAGAGGCCATTTTTTTGTCTTCATCGTGGTCCAGGAAGTTTATATTTGTAATCTCATGGAAAAGTTTTTGGAATTCTGGTGAGTTAATGTTACTCTATCACCTCCAGTATAACCCATGGTGAGAGTAAAGATGTAAAGACGTATTTACAGTTAAGGGCAGCCAAGGGGTCCTGAGTCCAGTCCAGATAAGGAAAAAACGCCATGACCCAGGGCCTAACCTAGAATTTATTAATTTGTGAAGAAGGGAGTGGCCAGAGGATGAGTGATGGTGTGAATGGCAGGAATTATGTAAATACTGAGAACTGAGCTAGCTAAGAGGCCAGAAGGTACCTCTGCAACATGTAGAGAGAGGGATATGTAGAAAGACCAATCGGCATAACACAACCGAGGAAGCATTTAATGTATAGGGGGCTGGTGCTTTAGTTCTGATGTGTAAACTTTGTTTCCCCTGGGAAGTCATAGCCTCTTATCTTGAGGCTTGAACCCAGTTAGTTGACAGCCCTGGAGCTGTGGGGCTC
The DNA here is from genome assembly GCA_004027295.1 of Dolichotis patagonum. Taxonomy (NCBI): domain Eukaryota; kingdom Metazoa; phylum Chordata; class Mammalia; order Rodentia; family Caviidae; genus Dolichotis; species Dolichotis patagonum. The sequence continues at coordinate 1,518 of PVJX010047218.1, forward strand.
TGCCATCCTGCTGTGCTCAATCATTCAGAGGGAGACACTGAGTCAAGAAAACAGTTGACTGTTAGCTGGCTTCAAAGATTACACATCAGTACCTCAGCCAGCCCTATTTACATTGCTTAGAGCCAAGTGAAGAGAACAGGAAATAGCTTAGCCAGCTCTGTACATATCAGTGCATGGAGACAGGGCCAGGTTTAGCTAAAGTGAAGGTAATTGCTCTTTATTCAAGGAAAGCCGTCCTGGTGGTCCTCTACAAATAAACATGTTCTAACAAGGATATAGCTAATGTTCAATGAAAAAGTAGGTTATAAATAGCATATATATAAAATAAATGAATATCATATATAGAATGATGTCCTTTGTGTTAAATATATTCATGCATGTAGATACAGATATATACCTAAACACTGACCTACACATAGATATATCTCAAATTATGATCCTTCTGCCGTGGTCTTCCAGAGTGTAGGGATTACAAGCATGTGCCACTATGTCCAGTTTGCATTTGCTATTAAATCACATAAGAAATAAAGAATGAAATTGTATTAAAATACAGCAATACTAAGTTTTATATTTACCTGTGAGGTCATCTTTATCAATGATCTTTACTTCATCATATGACAGCAGTTTACCATCTAATGTTTTGCTTCAGTTTAAAGGATGCCTATTAGCCCTTAGAGGCAGGTAGGTATACTACTGTCAAGCTACCTTAGCTTAAAGGATAGTTCTGCTGGATATAGTATTCCTGACTGACAGTTTTTTCTTTCAGCACAGTAAAGACATCGCCATCCACTGCCTTCTATAACCCATAGTTTCTGATAAGAAACTAGCTGTTAATCTTACTGAGGGTCATTTGTACAAAACAGTATTTCTTGCTAATTTCCAGATTTTCTTTGTCTTCACCTTTCAACATTTTGACAATAATGTGCTTTGTATGAATCTCTGAGTTTTTCCTGCCTTAAGTTTGCTGAACATACTGGATATATAGATTCATGTCTTTCATTAACTCAGGGGAGTTATTGGTCATTATTTCTTCAGATATTTTTCTCTGCTCCTTTCTCTTTCTCATCACTTTCTGTAACTTCCATATGCTTAATGGTGTCCAATATGCCAAACAGGCTCTGTTCATTTTTTTTTTTCATTTTATTCCTCCTGCTTCTCAAAGTGGGTAAAGTTCTGTCTTCAAGATTATTTTTTCTGCCTGCTCAGATCTGCTATTGAATCTCTCTAGTAAATTGTTTTACTTCAGTTATTGTACTTTTCAGCTCCAAAATTTCTATTTGATTTATATCATTTCTGCTTCTTTATTAATATTTTATACTTATTCATAGATTATCTCCCTGATTTTTCTTAGCTATTTGTCCATGGTTGCCACCAGTGCTTTCTTTTTCTTCAGTATATTTAAGACAGCTAATTTAAATATTTTTCTATAAGTCAAATGACTGAGCTTCCTCAGGCATTTCTATCAGTGACTTTTGTTTACTGTGAAAGAGTTATACTTTCCACTTTCTTTTCTCTTTCTGTTTCTTTTATGATAACTGGGCATTTTTAATATTAAATTTTTTACTCTGAAAATTAGATTATCTCCCTCCACCCTGTCCTAAGGATTGTTGTTTCTTGATGAAGGCTGTCATCATCCACTTATTTAGAGTCTTTTCCAAGCTATGTTTGCAAAAACTATTCCTTGCCATATAAGTCACAGAAGTCACTGTTTTATTATCTCTAAAATCAGCGAATGGCTGGAAAGAATTCCTTAAATGGCTAGGTCTAAAAAGAAGATAAGAAAGAAGGGAAGTTCAACTCTTTAAATTCTCTCCACCAATAAGGAAACTACTCTGGCCCAGCACTGCGGATGTTGGAAGAATGGCCAGTCTATGTGCCTTGGTGAACTCAAGCAGATCAAAACATACAACCCTAGTTGTTGGAAGACAACTACTACCCATTGCCCATCAGCAAGCCTCCTCAGAGCTATGGACTGCCATTCCCATGACTGCTTAGGATAATCATAAATTCACCACCCTCTTCCCTCACCAAGCATTCTCTTGTATGCTGCCTGTGTTCTACTAGATTCTAGCTTTCCAAGGAGTTAATTCTGACACTATTTGCCAGCTCAGTAGTTACTGCAATAAAAGGTCATATACCAAGAGGATCCTATTTTACCATTTTCCATGACATCACTCATCCCCACCCTCGACCCATATTTGTTTTGACTCCACAGGAAACAGATGGCACACTTGGGATAGGATAATTCAAAGAGGGTATATTTACCAAGACCTATTTATGAAAGTGTGGACGTAGGAAAACCACAAGAGAGAATAGTATAATAACAAGGATTAACAGTAACCAAGCTGATAACTACTTCTAGACCCAAAGGGTTGAAGAGAGATATGGTTACTAGGACCAAGCAGGAAAGAAAGAACTGTGTTGAGGGTGACATTGAGAGGAACAGAAGAAGTCTCACATGATGAACGTGCATATGTACCAACACCCCAGTGTGAATGTATATGTATCGCAAACATACTAATAAAAAAGGGAAGAAAAAAGCAACATAAAGGAAGTAAGTATTAAATATCCTCATATCCTTATTCTCTTCTCTAATTTCTCCTTGACGTGCTAGCTTCCCTTGGTCAAAAATACCCATGTGCAAGAGGGCCCAGTTTATGTAGGAGTGGGAAAAAAATAGGAGAAGATCTCAAAGACTAAATAGAGGGTAATCAGCATTCCACAACCCGCAAATTACCTGTAGTCTCCATCTTTAATTTGAATAGAAGTCAGACAGCACTGTTCCGAGGCAAGAGGATCACGCATTTAAACCCAGCCTGTGTAATTAAACAAGACTTTATCTTGATTTTTTTTTAAAGACTGGGATGTAGTTCAGTGCAAAGGCCCTGGGTTCAGTCTGAGGGAAAGACAGAGAGAGAGAGAGAAGAGAACAACAAGGGGGAAGCACAGAGGGAAAGGAGGAAGAGGGAAAGGGAGAACATGCCTAGCTTCACACACAATGCCTAGCTTCAATCCCCCAGCACCAAAAGGAAAAGAATCTGGATGTTTTAGAAGAATCACTTTCCCCATTGGTCATCAATATTCCACAAGGTAAAGGTTCAGTGAAGAATCTGTTGAGATTTTTAAAAGGATAGTGATAGGTCCGGTTTTTTATATTCTGATTTTATCATGCTTAAAACTAAAATACAGAGCAATTCTGCTCAGTACTGGATAACAGTAATGCATAGTGGCCAAGAGGATGAATCTGCATTCCTATCTCAATAACTAGTCCCATAGGACTTCAGACATAGCCTCTCAGCATAATCTACAGAATGAACTAGTAGAAGTAACTACTTCTTAGAGACATCACAGGAATTCAGTGAGATGGCACATGGAAAGCACTTAAAATAGCACCAACCACAGAAGCTATTTAATTTGATATGATCCCACGTGTCAATTTTTGGTGTTATTTCTTGCACAATTGGGGTTTTCAGAAGGTCCTTGCTGGGCATGGTGGCACATGCCTATAATCCCAGCACTTGGGAGGCTGAGGCAGGAGGATTGCCATGAGTTCAAGGCCAACCTGGGCTACAAAGTCAGTTCAAGGCCTGGCTGAACTACATCACAAGACCCTGAATCAAAAATAAAAGCCAGGGCCAGAGGTTTAGCTCAGTGGCACAAGCACCTGCCTGGAAAGTGCAAGGTCATAGGTTCAATCCCCAGTACAAATAAATAAATAAATAAATAAAAATAAAAGGCTTTGCCAAACCTATGCCTTCAAGAATTTTACCTATTTTATCTTTCAGCAGGTTAAGGGTTAAGTGTTTCTGTTTTAACATTAAGATATTTGATCCATTTTGATTTTAGTTTAGTACAGGGTGAGAAATATGGGTCTAGATTCGATAGCCATTTTTCCCATCCTCATTTGGAGTTTTTTTTAAATGTTAAAAGACAACATTATGATGCCTGCAGGCTATCTTTTCTATTCTCCAGTTCTCAGCAATCAAGATCTCCTCTGCTGTATCTTTTCAGTCCACAGTTTTACTGGAGCTTCGTTTCTGGCCAAACACACAGTGTTTTAAATCATTCTGCTGGCCTCTTGGCTCTTGATTTGCAACATAAATCTGGCTTAAACCCCCCAACAGTAGCCATGCCACCACCTCAATATATGACTGCCTTGAAATTTCTTCTGCCAGTTTAATTGGTCCACCACTCTTAATCTCAATCTCAGACAAAATCTCTGGACATGAGCAAAATGCAGACAAACTTTATATCAAGCCATAAGACATGTCATCAGAGTTCAACAGCCAATGCAGTCCTTCTTACCAGTAGAAATTCCTGTTGTAGTCAGAGTTTGCAAGGAGAACAAGACAACACAGGACATATAATTTATAATATTATTTTAAAATAGTCACCCAAAGAGTCAAACACAAAAAGTACAAGAAATGTGTCCACATACTTAAGACCCCAAAAATCCAGCTGAGGACCTAGATCCCATGGCAACATCCTGCATAAGATGAAGACCTAGACCCCATGACAGTGCCCGCCATGAGCCCAACTAGAAGCCTAGAGCCCACGACAATATCTCATGCAAGTCTGCCTCACAGATATGCACTGGGAAGGCCCAGCAGTGGAAGCTAGAAAGTCTGTGCCAGTAGGGTGAAGGATCTGTGCCAGCAGGCTGAGGGTTCTATGCTGGAGCCAAAAAGCAATGCTCAAAATAAGGACCAGGGCTCCCCCAAAAAGCACCACAGCCATCCTCAGGGATAATGAGGTCCCAGGCTCCTCCAAGGATGAGAACAGGTGAGTTCTTATCAGGAAGTCAGCGCGACAAGCTTCTTGTGGAGATTAAACAGCACACCACCTTCCCCTCCAGAGCCAGGAAGCTAACTACAGCCATTCTGAGTGACAACAATGTCCCAAATTCCTCTGACAGTGAGAACAGCCAAGTTCATATCAGGAAAGACTCTCGACAAGCTCCGCCAGGAAAACCAGTGGCAACAGGAGAATCAACAACACTACCTCATCCTCTCCTTTTTACCTTGGCAACAATCCTCGGTTGGGCCAATCCACACTCAGCACCAATGCTGATTCAGTTCAGCTGGTATTACAAATGGACCACCAGTTATCAATCCACCACATTTCCTAAGCCTGGTCTTTACCGACAGGATTTCTATCAGCCTCTGGTTTTCTGAGATCTGATCAGAATTTCCCATACAGAACTGCTTAAGTTCTTATTTCAGTTCTACTTTTTCAGCTGGTATCTGCAAACCTTTCCAAACTCTTCCCACAAGCCATTCCCAAAAGCTACTGAACCACATGAACATGTATAGTCATAGCAATGACATCAATTTTCTGGAACCAATTTCTTACTTCTCTCTCATTGCTGAGACAAAATACTCAACACACAAAGTTAAAGGAGGAATGGTTTATTTAGCTCACAGTTTGTTGAGGTTTCAGTCCATAATCAGCTGGCTCTAAGGCAGGGTGGTGTGGCAAAAGGGCAACAGTTCATGACGGAGGAAGACAGCAAAAGCAACCAGAACAAAAAAGAAGGCTCCCAACACCATTCGTTTAAAAGGCTATCTTTCCCCAGCATCTGTTTTTAGCCACTTTATCAAGACAGGTAGTTGAATGTGCTTGGAATTGTTTCTACACCCTTTATTGTGTTCCATTGATTCACATGTCTGTTATTTGTTTTTGTTTTGTTTGGGTTTGGTTTGGTTGCCAGTATCATGCCATTTTTATCACTGTGGCTTTGTGTTAAGAGGAAATCTCAGATTGTGTTGCTCTCCTGCTTTGCTCTTGTCTGGGATTGCTTTTGCTATTAGGAGTCTCTTCGGATTCCATACGAATGGTAGGATTGTTTTCTCCAGCTCTGAATGTTGTCAGTATTTTGATTGGCATTGCAGTAAACCTGTATGTCAGTTCTACAAGTGTCTTAGCTACTTTCTCATTTCTGAGACAAAATACTCAATACCCACAAGTTAAAGGAGGCGAGGTTTGTTTTTGCTTACAATTTGTAGAGATTTTAGTCTATGGTCAACAGGTTCCCAGGTAAAGCAGCAAGGCAGAGGAGAAACAGTTCATGGCATGATAGGGAGGAAGCAGCAGCATTTTCCTTCTTTCCCTTTTTATTCCACCCAGGCTACAAGTGTTTATCAGTTGTTTAGAGTAAAATGAAGTGTGACCAGGTCCACCAAGTCAGGCAAATTTGAAACAATTAGTGTTTATGTGAACGTGAGTGCAGACAGGCCAATGGTGATAAAACCACTGGCCTTTGGTGACCCGCAGAGAGGTTTTATAGTAGTATTAGGACAGGGGAGGGCTATGGCAGAGAGGAGTGGGAAATTTTTAGTCTGGGTCTGCAGGAGCTGGGAGTCTTGAAGACATCATATCTTGCAGGTGTGCTGCCTAGGGCGGCTGCTTATTCACCTCCTTTTGCAAACTCTAGCTCCTGTTATCTCTGTGTCCCTGCAGCCATGGTCAGCGGCTCTGCTGGAGATTTTACTCTCTGTCTGGGTGGTGATCTGACATATTGGTGCCAACCAAACCTAATAAATCCATCACCCACACCCAGAATAATGCTAAACCAATCAATGGCCTAATCTAGTGCCACACACTTGTGATCCAGTCACCCCCCCCCAAAGCCCCTCCTATGGGAGCATGAGGCTTTGGAAGAACACCTAAATAAAAGCCATAACGGAGTATGGCCATTTCAATGACACTGTTTTTGATTGTCCAGGAACAGGATATCTTTTAATTTTCTGACATCTTCAATCTCCTTTTTCAGAGTACAACAGTTTTGATTGTAGAAGTCTTTCACTTCCTTGGTTAGTTTCACTTCCTTGGCTAGATTAATTCCTAATATTCAATTTTTCTTAATGCTACTGTGAAAGGTATTGTTTCCCTAATTTTCCTTCTCAGTGAGTTTATTATTGTACACAAACACTATCAACTTTTGTGTGTTGATTTTGTATCCTGCTACACTACTGAATTAGGTTACTATTTCTAGGAATCTTTAATGAGATCTTTTTTAATCTTCTATGCAGAGGAGTATGTTGTCTGCAAATAACTATAATTTTACTTCTTTCTTTTTTATCGTACCCCTTTTCTTTCTTTCTATGGCCTGATTTCTCTGGCTAATGTTTTGAGTACTATATTGAACAGGAGGAGTGGTGGTAATGGACATCCTAGTCTTGTTCCTGATTTTATAGTATACTTTTTTCAATCAGATTTTATTGGTACATTTTAGATATACATAATGATCACATTCATCATAGAGAATTTGTACCTGTACATGATATATCCCCTCCCCATGTACAAAAGCTTTGTTTCCATTTTTCCTTCTTTTCTTATTTTTTTTTATTTTTCCCTTCTTTCCTTTCCCCCTTTATTCCTCATTTTAGAGGAAAAACTTTCAGCTTTTCCCCCATTTAATATGATATTGGCAATAGATTTGTCATAAATGACTTTTATCAGATTGAGATAAGGTCTTGCCACATCTATTTTCTTCAGAATTATTTTTTAATTGTGAATGGATATTGGCTTTGGTAAAAGGCTTTTCTTGCATGTATTGAGATGATCACATGATTTTTTTTATATGTGTTCACATTCTTAGGTCTCATGCTTTTTTTTTTTTTTTTTTTTTTTTTTTTTTTTTTTTTTTTTTTTTTTTTCTTTTTTGGTACCGGGGATCAAACTCACAACCACGGACTTGCCAAGCAGGTGCTTATGCCACTGAGCTGAATTCCCAGCCCAATCATGTGATTTTTTTGTCCTTGTTTCTCTTTATATGATGTATTACATTCATGCATTTGCATATGTTGAGCCCTCCTTCCATCCCCGGGATGAAGTCTACTTGGTCAAAATGTGTGATTTTTTGGATGACTTGTTGCTGTTCTCCAGTTCTATTTTTTTTTAATTGGGTCCTTTTCTGGTTTGGGAATTGGGGTAATGCAAGCTTCCAGGAATGATTTTGGGAGTACTGCTTCCTTTTCTAGTTCATTAAAGAGTTTGAGGCGTATTAGCATTAGATGTTCCCTGAAGTTCCCATAGAATTCAGCAGTGAATCCATTGAGTCTTGGGCTTTTCTTAATCCGTAGTTTTTTTATTACTGCTTCAATCTCATTGCTTATCAGATTTTTCAGGGTGTTTATATCTTCTTTAGTTTTAGTAATTTCATATGTATGTAGGAACCTGTCCATTTCTTCTGATTTTTCCAATTTATTGGAGTATCAATTATTAATCACCTAGATTTTAATTGTTTCTAATTACATTGATTTGGGTTGTTTGGTTTGGTTTGGTTTTTTGTTTGTTATTATTATTTGTTTGTTTGTTTGATACCAGGAATTAAACCTCACAACCTCACTTTTCTTTTTATTTTTAAGACTGTTTGCCCAGTTTATTCTTTCAGAGAACTAACTTTTTAATTCATTGAAGTTTTTGTTTTTCTGAGTGTTAATTTTATAATTTCTGCTCTGATCTTTATAATTTTCTTCCTTTTACTAGCTTTGTGGATTATTCTTGTTTTTCTATGGTCTAGAGGTACACCATTGGGTTATTTATTTAGACTTGCTGTTTTTCTGATATAAACAGTACAGCTATGAAATTCCTTTTTTTATGAGACTGTTTTCATTGTGTCCCATAGGTTCTGGTATTCTTCACTGACATTACCATTTGATTCTTGGACATGTTTAGTCTCTTCGCTTCTTCTGTGATACACTGATTATTCAGAGTGTACTGTTTAATTTCTATTTGTTTGCATAATTTCTGTGGGTTTTTTTACCATTGATTTCTATTTTCATTTTGCTATGATCTGATAGCCTATTTTGAGAAAGTTTGTACACTGCTGAGAATTTATATTTTCTTAACAAGAGCAACACTTTGTAGATATCAGTTAAATCCACGTGTTCAAATGTTTGGTTCAACTCTGATTTTTTTTAATTTTTTGTCTAGTTATTGTATTTGAGACAGTGGGATATTGAGGTCCTTGACATAATCTTGTTGATGTTTATCTATCTTTTATATCCAGTAGTTTTATGAAGTTGGGTGTGCTGGTGTTTGGTGCATGTTTATAATTATCTCTTCCTGTTATATTGTTCCCTTAACCAACATGCAGTGACCTTCTCTGCCTCTTCTGATCAGTTTTGGTTCCAAGTCCACTTAGTGTAAAAATAAAATAGGCACTACTGCTTGTTTTTGGGTTCCTGTTACCTAGAATATTGTGCTCCACCCTTTGATTTTTAGTCTATGAATTTCTTTTTGGGTTAAATGTGTTTCTTGTATACAGAATACTGTTGAATTTTGTTTCTTGATCCATTTTTCCAATATGTGTTTTTCAACTAAGGAATGGAAAACACTGACATTGAGACAAAGGCAATCTAGACACTGGCATACAGCATGGCAACACCTACACCACCCTGGCAATAACAATCAAATTAGCAAAATAATGGCATCAAAGACAAACTGGATATTGACATACAATAAAAACAATAATGTACCACTCTTAACCAGAGAAAAGAAATCTATAATTATAGTATAAACCCTAAGACAAACCAAATACTGACATACAGTAAATATATACTAAATGCAACAACTGTACCTCTACTAACAATAGGAAAATATTCAACAGTAAGAGCACAGAGTTAATTATCTTTTTTAAATTTTATTTAAAGAGAAAAAACAAAAAAGAAAACAACCAAACAAAACAGAAAAAGGATAGCAACAATACAGAATTCCAAAGGCAAAAAATAAAAGAACAACAACAAAACAAAAACAAAAACACTAAGAAATTGCCACTTGATAAGTTACATATTATCATCATTGGAAATAGTTGTTCAAGTTACAAAATTAAAGCACACAAAGTAGACATTCAAACAGTGAGACTATTAACAGTTCTGCTCAACAATCTAACAAAAACAGTAATGTGGTCATCTATCTTACACACTTAAATACATGCAGTTATATCCTTTAGAGCACTTTCTTTTCCCCTCTTTATATATATATATATATATATTTTTTTTCAATTTTATTTTAAGGGGGTAAAATTAAACACAACAAAACGGAACAGAACGGGGCTTAAGAAAGCATAAATTTCAAAGCTATACAACCAGGGATCTTCACTATCTGTCATATTGTCTCTTGTTTTCTTCCAAATGGTTGTCCATAACCCTGTATATGGGGAGCTCATACCAAATACCATAGCCAACCTTTTCACAAGATGTGTAGTTAACTGGCTCCCACTTGCTAAGGGGGGGTGGGGGGACATGGGACAGGACAACATGAGATGTCTGATTCTCAGCCTGCCCACCAGCAAGATCACAGCCACCCCCCAGAGAGGGGAGAAGCTCCTTGTTCTCCCGGCACCCTGAGTCTCTCTCCTTTGGGCTGCCAA
>PVJX010047219.1:0-11970 GCA_004027295.1 Dolichotis patagonum
ACCGATCTTATCTTCACTAATAGTAGCCCCAGGACCTCTTATTCGAGTGGGTTTTTGAGCTTTAGTTTCTTTCTGGGTTGTGAGAGTCTATCTCTCTCTGTTTGGGTCTCTCCAGGGTGTTTTATTCTGGCATTTGAGCTGTCTCTCTCAGAGAGGGTCTCTCTCCTGCTACCTACCAGTCCGCCATCTTGTCTCTTCCCTACACTCATAATCTTATTGGTTGACCATAATTCTGTCCCACCTCATCCTCACCTTAGGAGTTCCCATCCTCCCCCCCCCCACCTACATCATCTTGTGGTTTTGCTCTATAAAAATCCCTAGAAAAGGCAGGATTCTTGGCAACCCACTCAGAATCCCTTCTGTCTCTCTCTTTGACAGAAGCTTTCTTTCTCTCAGTAAATATATTCTGCTCTGAACCTCTGTTGTTCCTAAAATTCATTGTTCAGCTTTAGAAAACATGAACTATGTACCAGATATCTAGTAGGTTGGGATTTCTTTCCCTTATTTGAACTGACATATCAGTTTGAGGATTAAGTTTCTCTACATAAACTCTTGAGGGGACACATTCAAGTCATAGCAGTTTTCACTCAAGACAGCACTAAATAATCAACTTGGAGAAAATTTTTGCAGCAGCTTGTTGGGAGCCCAGCCATTGAAGCTGGAGATTGAGCGCATGTGCGGGGCTGAAGTAAGTCCAGCCCAGAAAAAGCAGAGAAACCAAAACAGACTATGTAACCAAGTTGTTCCAGCACTGAGAAGGCAGTGAGGCCCAGGCCTTCCAGGTGAACAAGTTGCTAGGCAGTGGGGTTGGAATTGATACTCTTCTTGTATAAATATATAAATAAACATGCTGCACTGGTTGAGCAGTTCCTTTCCTCCCATCAGGAGGATAAGGGCTCCACCTGACCCCAGCTTTGTCTTTTCTTTATTTTTCTCATCCTCTTGCCGGTCCTTAACCCCAAGAACCTTAGGAGCTGCATTGGGTCCTGGCAGCAGCTACAACTGACAAGGAATATATATATTTCATGAAAAGGACTCCTGAAAAAGAGGTAATAAACACACAGAAATCTTACACCATCATTGGGAGAAGAGGAAATGAGAAAAATAGGCAGAGGAAATAGCTCAGAAAGGGGTTGTTAAATGGTTCCCAGTATAAAGACATGGGAGAACCTCACTACAAACAAGAAAAATGAACAGTAACACAATGGCAAAATCGAAAATATGGATGATAATAATAAGCACTGGGAAAAGCAACTCTGCACCTCTGGCAGATGGGCTGTCCTGGCTGTCCTGGATGCAGCCCTGCAGTAAGTGTGGGTGTGCAGTGAGGTGCATATATGAGCTCCACACAGCTTCTGGGACAAAGAAGTACAGGCTGGCAGGCCAAGTACAGCTGCAGAGGTCGGAAATTCAGAAGCAGTCTCCTGGTGCTGCACTTCGGTGCCAGTGGACCACATTCCCTGCAGAGGCATAAGGAGCCCCTGCCCTGGATCCCCCGAGCCCCTGACTCACAGCTGCTGCTCCATCCTCATCCTCATGCCCAGTGGGACAGTGTCCAGCCTGGGTCTGTACATCGCTGCCTTCTCGCTGCTTCTCTGTCTTGATCTTGCAATTATGATTACACTCAGTGCCCATTTGGCCAGGATGAGTGTTGCCTCGCACTGTCATTAACACAATCACACCATCACTCTCTTTTACCATGTGTTCTAGGGAATAGGGCCTATGTTATTTGGAGGTTATTATTTTGCTTTCACAGTGTGTATATTTTAACATAAATCCTAGCCAGTGGTGGTGAGCCTATGGCACACGTACTGCAGCAGACTGTTTGCATCACTGTTAGGCATGTCTCCCATAGAAATTCTCTGTCAGATATTCAGGGAAACTTTAAACTGATGCTTACTATAAAAAGTCACAGCCCTAGTTTTATTTTTATTATTTTTGATTTATTTTAAAGAGAATAAAACCTAACAAAATAAAACAGAATAAAGCCAATCAAAACAAAACAATGAAAGTAATACATGACTTCAAAACAGGATAATAGGAAATCAACAATGACTACCATAATGCCTTTTGTTATCTTCAAAATTGCTGTCCACACCATCATTGTAAAATCAAATATAATAAAACAACAAAACCAATCAAAACAGAACATTTAATAAAACAAACAATAAAACAGTGAGAACAATATTGGATTTCAAAAGCAAAAAAGAAGGAAATCCCCCATATTTGCTATGTTGCATACTGTTATCCTCCTAATAGATGCTCAGACTACCAGCCATAGGCCAGCAAAGTCAATCAAACAATACAAGCATTAAGTTGTTTTGGTTCCTCAGTTGCTATCAGCTCAGTTTGTCCTCTGAATCAGCTGGTTTCACCCAGGCTCATCACGGCTTCCACTGCTCACAGGAAAGATTAATTGGCTTCTTTCTTTTCCTGGGTCCTGCATGATTTGCCACAGCTCTAGTTTTAAATCATTAAACCTGGCCCTCCGCTTGTCTGTTAGCTTTGTAGTATTTCCATGTAAAGTACTAAGATAGTTACTGTCTAAAGAGGACAAGTGTGTTTGGAGTCACAGCAAGGGTTCCAGCCCATGATCAGTTAACCCCTTTACTCTGCACCCTGGAGAGTCAGGAGCACATGACTGAGCAAAACTGTTCAACTTGTGACCAGAAAACAAAGAGAAAAATAGAGGTTGGGGCCACACAGTCCCTCAGGGGCACAGCTCAGTCTCCAAGGACCTCTTACCAGGCCCACTTAGAAGTTCGAAACCTCCCAAAAGCAACTGGGATCAGACCTTGAAAACATGGGCCTTGGTAGGACATACCAGATCCAAACTATAACACCCACTTCCCTCTCCTCTCTTTTCATCCTGAACAGCACTCACATGAGTTCTCTGCAACAACAACAAAAAAAGCAAATCCCAGAACATTTAGGCTTTGCATCATCTTGATTTTTTTTTGTTTTGTTTTCTTTTGTTTTCTGAGTCAGTCTCCCTATGTAGTTAAGGCTTGCTTTGAACTCATTGTGTACCTCATGCTGGCCTCGAACTCCTGGCCATCGTTCTGCCCCAGTCTCCTGAGTACTGGGATCACAGGTGTGTGCCACCATACCTGCCTCACCCTGGGCTTTGACCCTCAATCCTTCCTAGACTCTGTTTCTCACTCACATATCATCCTCCTACCTCCCTACCCAGGATCAGTGTTATGGTTGGTGTCTGGATGTCCCCCCAAAGCCTCATACCTTTTGAAGGCAGCTGAATCTAGCGTTTGTGATTGGTTCATTATCTAGCACTGGGATTAGCGGTGAGTGCTGCCCCCACCCTGGCACACAATATTGTTGGGGTCTATGCCTAGATCTCCAATCCCCAAAATGAGTGCACAGCAAAGGCCCAAAGGAATAAGACAAGTGGTATGATCTTTAGGGCTCCAGGAGGACCCAAATCCTCTGCAGAGTTCGTAACACTGACAGCTGACTGACCTACTGTCTCTGGGCAGCCCATATTTATCCAAAAACAAGGGAGGAGTTGAGTGGAAAACACAGGAAACCTGAACAGGATCTTGGGAAGGGTTTAAGGACTCCCTCTGAGCAGCAGATGACGCTAATCAAGGAAAACTATCCTAGGAGAAAAAAAATCCCTGGGTGGCCTCAGCTGTGACCTATCTTACCCCCCCCCACCACGTGTCTCCTCATTCTCAGTTCAGCCATGCCTGGGCCATGCCACGGCCCTGCACGTGTATTCAGCTTCAACGATTTAGCTTCAAACTGGATTTTGTCCCAGATATCTGAGGGAGACTGATTCCAGGAGCCCCATGAGTACACAAATCCTCAGATGGTCCTATCCCTCATGTAAGAGCTTCCTACTGTATTTGCATATAGCCTACATATGTTCTCCTGCCTACTTTGTCATGTCTGGGTAATCAGTACTATAAATCTTATTTAAGCAGTTCCTATACTGCTTTGCTTAGAGAACGAAAATAAAACATCTGTGAGTACACATGCAATTTCCCCAGAATACTTTTGACTCATAGGTGATGCAATACGGATACAGAGCCTTAAATTTTCACTCCCATTTGTTTCATAACAATTATGCCAGGCCAGGAACGCACAGCTAGACTCTTGCCTTGATTATCATAGCCTCGAGCAGGGCCAGGGTCAAGTGCTCTCAGACCACCGGAAGTGTATTCCTTGACAGGAAGTGATGTCAGAATCGGAGGGTGGACCAGGGCCTGAGAATGAGCAGCTTAAGTGAGCTGTCTTGCTGGGTAGCTCTAAGTGCACCAAAGCACCCACCACTTGGCAACCGCTGAAAAGTAGGAATCCTTCACAGGATGCATTGACAAGCAAAGAGCTAAGGGAGCAGGCCAGGCAGGAACCAGAGAGTGGGTTGCTCTGAGCTCTCTGGGCTTTGCAGACCCCTCTCCTGCAGAGCCCTCACCTGTACTGGAGCGTGGGAAAAAGTAGAATAAACAGTCCATCATCACCTGCACGGGAATTAGCTTTGAGAATGAATAAGCACAGCTCAATGAGCAAATCTCCATGCCTTTTTTTTTTCTTGTGTCGTTACTTTGGTCAATTACCTTTATCACAAGCATTTTACATGCAACTATTTCAAAGTGTTGATTTAAACAAGATCATCTCTTTGGTTAGTAAATAAATAAATGTGTTTATGGTAAAAAAAAAAATAAAAATAAAATAAAATAAATTAGAGGACGCCGGTGTTGCCCTCATGGAGAGGCCCAGGCTGCAACCACAGGACCTGAAGGAAGGACGCGGGCTCCCATAGCCGTCCTAACAAAGGCAGTGAGGACTGAGGAAAATGAAAAAGACGGCAAAATTGAGACAGAAGGAAAAACGATAAAAGGGATGACAAGGAAATCATAACTCAAAACTTCTTGGTTGAACTGACCCTCCTTCCGGCCAGGCCCATCACACCCCAAATCCCTCAGGAAAGCTGAACTGAGTCCATAAAACGGCTTCAAAGAAAAAGTAAAGAACAGTAGCCTGATTGCGAGATAAAGGTGCAGGCAGAGCGAACGCCCGCCGGAAGTGTTCAAATTACCTGGTAGACAGTAAAAAAACTCCCACCCCCGGCTGCACCCCCACTACGGCTGCACCCCCCACCCCGCGCGCGCGCGCGCGCCTGTAGACCAGACTGATGCCCTTGCAGGAGGTGGCCCCGCCCCTCGGCCGCGCCCCCCTCCCCGGGCCCCCCTTCCCCGAACCCCCCTCCTCGGGCCGCCCCCCCACCCAGCGCGCAGCGGTGTGTAAACTTCTCCCCGAGCTTGCGGGCGATGCGGAAAGGACGGCGGACTGCGCGGGGGCGCCCAAGAAGCACGCGACAGTCCGCTCCCCACCCAACAATATGGGAAAATTTCCCCCCAAAACCCGAAAAAGCCGTGATTCTTTGCGGATCGGGTTCCCTACGACCCTGCGCCTGTCCGCCTCACGCGGGTCTGCGCCTCCAGCCCACGACGCGGTCGGGCGGGCAGGGACCCGGGCAGCGCCGACGTCGGTCCCCTGCGGCCCGGGCTCTACCAGCTGCTTCACCGCCCTGCAGGGAAGGTTCGCTGTCAGGGTCGCCTGTAGCGTCTCAAATCTCAAAAGCAAATGTATAGCAACCCTACTTGACAGCAACCATCCAGAAAATGACCCGGCCAACGGGGGTGTAGCTCAGCGGTAGAGCGCGCGCTTAGCATGCACGAGGCCCCGGGTTCGATCCCCGGCACCTCCAGTGTGGTGTAAAAGGGTGAGAGTGTTTCCTCTCCCAGCGGATTGGAATTTCTGTTAGCTTTTGGTTGCTTGACTGAAACATGGTCTCGGTGCACATGGTCAGGCTTCTCTTGATCACTCTACGTAGCGCAGGTTGACTTTGAATTTGCAGCGATCCTCCTTTTTTAGTCAGTGGAGGTGTGGCTCAGCAGCAGAGTGCCTGCTAAGCACGCACGAGGCCCCAGGCTCTATTCCTAGCACCTCTAACCTATTGGAGTAGAGTTCTGTTAGTGGAATTTACATAATTAGAACTTGATTTCATCCTGTGCCTACTTTCTCAATCTCTAGATTCGACACCAAGAATGTTGCCTATCTAATGGTCTTCTTTTGTAAAATCAATTGAATATCACCAGAAATATCACCAGAAAGTGTAAAGGACAATCATAAACTTCTTTTTAACTCTAAAGAATTCTTTGGTGGTGGTGCACAGCTGTAATAGCAACACTGAGGAGGCTGAGACAGGAAAATCGCTGCAAGTTCAAGGCCAACCTGGACTGGGTAGTGAGATCCTGGCTCAAAACAAACTAACAGTTCTTGGAAGAAGAAACACCCTGGAGGTGAAATAACAAGAAAAGACTTTATTCTTCCTTCTGCCCACACAGCAGCTGAGTCCCAAGGGGAACTGGGAATTGGAGCAGGTGGGACCTGGCCCACACCCAGGGTTGCAGACAGGACTGCCCACCACATTAACCTGGAGCCACCACCACGTCTATCCTCTGGGTCTCTAACAAGCACCCTGTTATAGATTAAAAACTGGCAGTCAACTTAACACCAGCGAAATTAAATCACCATGGTGCTGATCATAGATGTTCCACCTGAGGAAAGTTGCCAGCATACATAGAGATATGGAGAAGGAGAAGGGAGCTATTGAGGCATTGTAGGTTCTCCTACGTGTTGCTGTTTGAGCTGTTGGTTCTCTGGAGAAGCTCTGGTCCTCACATCAAGCATTGCCTCCTGGCTCTGGAGGGGAAGACGTGTGCCGTTTAATCTCTAGGATGAACTCCTCACACTGGCTTTCTGGCATGTACTCGACTATGCTTATCGTCAGAGGTGCGCGGGGCCTCCGTGTTGCTGAAGATGGCTGTGGTTCTTTTCAGGACAGCGCTGGTCTTTGTTTTCGGTGTGATTTCTTGGCTCCAGCCTAGAAACCTCACCTACCAGCGCAGCTCCTTCACCCCGCTGGCATAGACTTTCTAGCTTCCACCACTGACCTTTGGGCCTTCCCAGTGCAGATCCATAAAACAGACTGTTGTGGGTCCTCCTTGTGGGCTGTAGACCTCCAGTTGGACTCGTGGGAGGCATTGTCATGGGCTCTAGGTCTTCATCTGGACTCATGCAGGACGTTGCTGTAGGATTCAGGACCTTGGCTGAATATTCTATGTCTCTGGTGTTGTGGATAGATTTCCTGCACTTTCTTATGTTTAACTCTGGGTGACCATCATAAAATAATATAATTTCTGTGTCCTGATTCTAATTGTTCTCCTCACAACCCCTGACTACAACATATGCCACAGCATCACACAGCATCTAACCCAATAGAAAGCTCACTGCCCAGGCCAGATGTAGTCTGAAATATGGATTGATACATATGTGAAATGTCTTGCAAGTTATCCTTTCTTACTTTATTGATTTCTAAGGATGTTTTTCCGGATTTATTTCTGCATAATACATACTGTTCATAGGTCTTTATGGTCTGTACCACTTATCTAAATCTTTTGAAGCTATTTTTTTTTTGTCTTTTGAAGCCATTTTAGTGGTCAATACATTTCAGTCTTTTTTATGAAAAGGGTATCCACTATTTTCACTCCTGCTTAAAGTAGCAACAGAGGTGTCAGCCAAAGTGTGAGACACAAAAAAGACTGGCACCTCTGAAGCCAGTGAGAAGTTTCCCATCATCAAAGCTGAGGCAAATATATAGTCTTACTGTGCCCTTAGATTAAGTAAAGCATAACAACCCAGGACCTCGGATAAATCACTCATGTTAAAAGATTTAAGCTTTTGCATAATCAAGCAAATGAGATGACATCTATTTCTGTCATCTGTTTGAAATACTAGGTGTGCAATCCCCCAGTAAGGATATCATCAGCCAAGTCGTCACGTGGAAAATTCTTCTGGAAAAACTGAAAAATAAATAGCACTGGGGACAAGAGGAGCTGAAGCCAAATGAAGAGAGAGACAGGCAAGCACGAAATGCTTGGCTCGTGGGCCCATTAGAATAACTGGAAAATGAAACCACTGGGAATGAACTGAGTATTAGAGTATATTAAGAAAGCTTATTAATTGGTTGGTTGTGATAATACGGTGGTAATATTTTAAAAAGGTGTGTGACCTCAATTTTCACAGAGGAGAGTGCTCTAAGAGAGTCCCAGACTGAGGGTAAGTCTCACCCCCCCCACACTCAGAGCCAGTGCCAGGCCCCACTCGGGTCCTTGGGCTCCGAAGGCCCACAGACCTTGGGAAGCCCTTCCCCACTGCTCTGTCCCTTGCCTCACAGGACAGTACTGAGGACAGGGATGCAAGGGTGCCTGGCCAAGGGCCAGGGCTCTGCACTTCCACACCCTCTGTGGTCCAGCACCCCCCCAGTCACCTGCATACCTCCGGCAATCCAGCAGCTCCCCCAGCTCTGTCCTTTGGGGTTCTATAGCTTTGCTTTATATTAAACCATTGCTATTGATGATTGACTCTATTTCTAAATCCCCTCCTCTCTGCAGGTTCCAGCCCTGTCATCATAGTGATTGGTTTACGTGACAGTCTGACGCCATCCAGAGGCCACACAGGTACCCACAGAGAGGTGAGTCATGGTAACAAAATATGGGCCTGCACTCAGAGAACTACAAAGGTCCTGGGAGCCCTGTGTCAGGAATGGGGTCAAAGGTCAAATGCACATTGCAACCAAAGATTTCTTTTCCCTCATTCAAGGGGTTCAGAAGCCCCCTGTCAGGAGGTCAGGACATACATGTGTTACTGGATCGCAGTGCCAGGGTGTCCACACTCCAGGGGCTTGTGTGTATTTACTAGCACAATCCATGAAACACACATACAGCAAACCAGTGTGCTGATTTTAAAGCACGACAAAGGTAATGACTCCCATCAATGATAACACTTACATAGATCAAAAACATACACAAAAACAACATGTTATGAGAAGACATACAAATATACAAAGCTGTACGGAGGAGGAGGACAGAAGAATCTGTCAGCCCATCTGTGTCCTCTGGCCTGGCTGTGCCTGCCTGCTCCTTCCCGAGGGTTCCGAGTCCTTCCGGAGGCACAGCACCTCCTGCCCAGCACAACCGGGTGGACAGCATGTGTCTACAATGCCCGAGTCCTGGCAGGATTCTGTGCAGCAATGCAAACCCAAAAAGAAGCCAGGAAGTAAAATAGTAAGAGGGGGGAAGGCAGAGCAGGCATTCAGACAGAGAAGAAATAAAAGGGGCTAATGAGGATGTGTTGTGGTCCTCAAACTCCTTGGTAAGGCAACTAGAGCACTAAACAACGCCATCCAGGGTGCACGGCTGAAACCAGCAAAAGTTGGAGGAGTCTTGCTGAGGTAGAACAGCAAAAATAAAGATAGGCAGAAAGGAGACCCCAAGAATCATCAGTTGAAAATTGTACTTTCAAGCAGATAACACTGCAGGCCACAGACCTCCCCGGCATCTCCACACCCCAGCAGCTGGGCTCCTCCAGGCTTCTCTTCTTCCATGCCAGTCACATCTCAAACCCCACGAGGACACTTTAAGTCCACGAATCAGCACAGCTGATGAGGTAAAGGGCAGAAATACAACAAATGGAGTCCTGTGGGGGACCCGCATCACTCACAGCTGCCTTCGAGGCCACCCTGCTGCCGAGGGAGGGCACAGCACTGTGAGGAACACCATCTCTGTCCCCTCCAAGGGAACAGGAGATGATCCATCCATCCGCTCAGACCGGAGTTCAGCCCAATCCCGTGACCACCGCTGGTACTCAGTCTCCACCCGCTTGTTCATTAGTCTTAGCCTGATGGTTGGTCAGGTTCTAGCCATGCCACAGACCCTGGGGGACAAAATATTCCTCAACCTTGAGGCAGCCCACCCTCCTCACACCCAGCACGGACACCGGGCCCGTGACTGGATGACAGCGACCTGGCCAGCGTCTCCTGGCCCCTCCTGAGTTAAAATCAAACGTGAAGGTCTCCACCTTTCGTCGCAGGCAAGTCTTTGCTCGGAGTCTCCCACTGGTCTCTGCAGCCTGATAATAAACGCTCCGTTTTTCTGTGTTTCTTTACTATGGGTAAAACCTCTCACCCTCCAAGCACCAACTCCTCACAGCTCGCGCGCCTCGCCTTGTGCAGCCTGGGCCACCCGCTTCTCACCTGGGGCCGAAAATTGTCTCTTGTAAACCAAACCCAGACTTTCTGTAGATGCGTATTCCACTGCCCAAAACTCACCCTTAGGTCGTGCCACAGGTGCCCCTCTCCGTGCTGAGCGTCGGGCTCGGTTTCTCCAGTGCGCTTTAGGTTCTTTCTGCCTGGGGACCCTCTTACTGACCTGTCTTGGAGGGGAGCCTCCTGGACCTGGTCCCCTGGCAATGTCGAGACAGCGGAAATACACGACAAAATAAAAAAGAAACCTGTGCCATGGCGTGAACATGTGCAGACCGGCACTGACCTATCGCCCAGAATCTCCTCACCACCCTTGCCCGCGGCGGGAGGCCTGGTGCAGAGTGCAACGCTAGCACGTCCTGCAAACGGCCGCTCTCCGGCCTGCACGCCCCTCCACGCCCCTCTTCGGTGGTTTGCAAGCCTCTGCGTGCAAGGCTGCGTCGGGCACTCAGCTCCTAATAAGAAGAAAATATTGCACCTTGAGAGAGACCAGGCGGCACGCAGGGCTCAAGTCAGGCTGGACACACATGGTCCAAAGCCGCTTGGTGGGAAAGGCCAGGGTAGCAATAGGTAAGTGGTGTGGGGCAGGAGCAGTGAAACAGAGGTGAACCGAGAGACAACATTGCAATTTTAAAATTGTACTTAAAAAAAAATAAAAACCTACAGCCCAGAAACAAACGTTACTCAGGCCTTTTTCCTTTCCAGGAAACTCGCTTCTAAATAAAGAAATTCCTAAGGGTCTTGGGATCACAGTAAAGCCCGCAGGCTGTGAAAGGGGCCCTTCTCTGTGAGCAGCCTCCCCGCTCCCGCAAATGGGCTGCGCTCCCGGGACCGGGCGCTCCTGTTCCTCGATTCACACCACACGAACAATCGCGCAAACTGCCCAGCCGCAGGCGGCAGGGCTCAGCCTGCAGCTCGCGCTTCAAGGCCCGCGGTCCTTTCTCTGCGAGCTTTTGGAGTCCTGCCTGGTGGCCATCGTGGCGGCCGCAGGTTAAATAAAGAGCCTAGACAACAGAGTATGGGGAGAGGGGCCTCCCGGCTGTCACAACATACGCTAGGGTTAATTTAGCAATATTTAAGTGATTTCAGAGATTGAAAATGCACCTCTCGTGTTAAAAGGTACCCAGAAGCTGGCTCCCAGTGCTGGAGATGCCGGGAATTGAACCCGGGGCCTCATACACGCAAAGCATGTGCTCTACCGCTGAGCTACATCCCCACACAATCTCGGGCCTTGCTCTTCAACTGTGAGCCTAAGGAACTGGATCGCAAAGCCGACGAAGCCTGCGCGTCCACGCCGACCAAGGAAGGAGCCTGCGCCCCGCTCTCAGTGCGGACCGCAGTCCGAGGGTTCTCCTGCTCTGGGCATCTGCTTCCTGACGGAGCTGCCCTAGTGACCTCCGACCTCCCTCGGGGAGCTGCAGGCCACACCGCGAACTGTGCCTGGGGGACACCGGTGCCCTAGGGGTGACTGAGGCAAGGGAGCCTAAATCCGCTCCCGCGAGGTGCTGAGAGCGTCTTTGATCAAATGTTTCTTAAATCTTCCTGCCGGCCTCTGCTGAGTCTTGCCCTCCACGCAGCCTGGCGCTAAACGATGCAGCTTTGGATGCATCGTGCTGAGTCCAGTGCGGATAATCTGGTGGTGTCTCAGTGCAGACCCGTTTTATGTTGACTCAGTTTTTCTTAATCAATTTTGGTGAATGTTCATTGGTTTTAGAACAGGAACTTGTTTGAGGAGGTAGGTCCCTGGGGGCGTGGCCTGGAAGAGTTTATCGCCCTCCTCCTCCCTTGATCTCTCTCTGCTCACCTGCTGCCATGTAATGGCCTTCTGCCCTCCCCTTCCC
>PVJX010047220.1:0-11967 GCA_004027295.1 Dolichotis patagonum
CACTCAAGCAAGTAAGACTTTATCAGGAACTGTTCTGCATTGCACTGACCCAGAGGAGACTATTATTTATATAGAAAAGTGGGTCACACACACCAGACTCCTGTATTTCACAGACCTATTGGAGGATTTTTAGTAGTAGCAGAGTGCAGTGGGGTCTTCTGAGAGTTACATGTTGAAATCATCCACAGTGGCTGCAGGAATGGACCCATGTTGAGTCTGCTGGGTCCAGGACAAATATCTATAAGAGCAGTGGTCAGTCATCAAGGACAGCCACAACTGTCATGATGACAGACGGCTCAGTCGAACTTGCAGAGAAATGACTGCTTGATGGATATCTGCTATGGTTTTGGGAAAATGGCAGGACCAAAATCACAATCTCTGTGGCTTTTGAAGAATCTCTAGGAGGACTGGCTGTGTTGGTGACAGCACATTGAGATTTGGGGACTTGGGAAATATCAGCAGTGGGCTCTACTCTGCTCGATCTTTGCTCTATGATTTGTCTTTTTTCTGGCTTCTCAGAAAGATGGCAGCAGTGGCCTGGAGCAGGGACAGGGTATCATAGCTGGTGGCCAAGCCAAGCCTCCTGTCTGCACAGGCTGGAGGATGGCTGCGGAAGCAACCGCAGAGGTGGTAGGAAGACAGTGGTCTAGCTGCCCCAGGCCATGGTGCAGGAGGTCAGGGGAGCAAAGGGTGGGACTGACAGTTGTCAGCCAGGTCAATAAAAATGGAAGCACTAGTCTTCATGTATTTGTCTCCATTTCACCTACCCACAGACAGTCAAAGTCTTTTCTCTGCCACATGTATATGCGTGTATGTAAATGTATATGTTAATTCTACAAGGTAGATATACATCACTGTATTTCACAGAAGAGAAAACACAGTTTCAATAACTTTTTAAAGGCTACTCAGCTAGTTTAGCTGGTCATGGAAAAGGGTCTGTCCAATCAGTGACAGCAGGGTCTCACTGGCTCTCTGATGGCAGATTTTGGGGGCTGAACTTCGTGGTTCTCACACACTGGTGGAGAGCGCCACACAGGGAATTTCCCTTGACTAGAGTAGCTTGCCTGTGGGAAGCCAGGGACTCTGGGTACCTGGAAAATGCTTGTCTTTCTCAGTGACTATAATTCTGATGATAATTTACACTACATTTTACAGAGTACTTGAAAGCAAAGCCTCTGGAGCAGGGAAAGGGTATCATATCTGGCGGCCAAGCCAAGCCTCCTATCAGCACAGGCCTGGCTTCACATGTGCACATTGTCACTTGGCTCTGTGGTCTTTGACACTTACTCCCTCTGTGCCTCTGTTTCTTCTTTCTTCGTGTGTAATTGTGACTAACAGTGTCTCCTTTCTGGATTATCAGGTTTGAATGTAGTAATAGAGAGATAGCAAGGCTTACACCAGTACTTGGCCATTGTAAAACACAAATGCATATTAAATATTATAATCACTTGCCACTGGACTATCCTTGGGAATCTCAGGAGCTTAGATGATACTATAGAGTACTTGGTCTCTCCATGCATCATCCTGGCTATCACACACAGCACAGTATGCCCGTATCTTCAGCCCATTTTCTCTGTGGGTATCTGCAGTTGTATCTGCCCTAATAGTAAAAGGAACAGCAGGTGAAAACAATGTTCCCTGAGAGACAAACAATGCCTCTGTTTTACCTTGAGGGCAGAAAGAGGCCTCCAGCCCCAAGCATCCATTTAGGAAGTGCCTCTGTTTGGTTCCCCTTGAGCACATTTGTCCCCCTCTTGCTCTTGCAACTCCCTTCAATGTAAAACTTCTCCTTCTTCCCACTTGTACATGAGCCTTTTTCTTCTCACCCCTTCCAGAAATGTTTGCATTCTGAAGAAAGCCCAGAGTCTGAGGCTACCTGGGAAAGATGATCTCACACTTCTACTCTCCTCCACTCTTACATGGCTGCACAGATTCAGACTGCAATAGAAGGGTCTCCTTTTCCCCGAGAGCTACTGAGCTGCCTGCCCCTTGAACCCCAAAGGTAGCCTTTTGGGGATCATGTATTCAGAAACAGAGCATTTGCAGAGGGGTGTGTGTGTGTGTGTGTGTGTGTATGTGAGAGAGAGAAAGAGAGAAAGAGAGAGAGAGAGAGAGAGAGAGAGAGAGCGAGAGCGCTACTACCTTACTTTGTAATGATTTCCAGTGCAGAGTTCTAGGAGTTTCTGCAGAATGCCCAGCCCTTCGGTTGAATAATAGTCCTGTGCCCACAGGTCCTCTCCAACTAGTTCAAGCAAGCACAAGGCAATGTGATGCTTAGAAAGCAGGGCAGTGATTAAAAGCTCCTTGGCAAGAGATCAGACAGAACTAAGTTTGAATTCTGTCTCCACTGTTTCCTAGTCACACTGATCATAGGCGATCCTCTCTGAGCTTCAATTTCCTCATCTAGTAAATTTGGTATAAAACTTACTTTATAAAATTGCTTGAAGGACTTACACAAAACTAACATAAGATACTTAGAGTGGTAGTTGGCACTATAGGTCATGACTAATAGATGATAATCTGTGTATTACAATTCATATCTTCCTTTTGAATTGATCTTTTATCATTATGAAATTTGCAATATTCTGGTTAGCAGCATCAGGCTTGTTTTGCTAGAGTTTGTTTTACATAGTATATATCTTTGTCCATCCTTGTTTTTAATCTTTGTGTCCTAACATTTGAATTGTATCTCTTATAAGTAGCACATTAGTACGTTTGTCTCATCTATTTTGATTTTTCACTGGGTTGCTTCATCCATTTACATTTAATATATATACAACTAATATATCTGAGTTTAAATCTACCATCTTCTTTGGGCATGACTGTTTACCCAGAGCATTCCCCTTCTGGGGTCTCAGCCAAAAGCTAAAGCTATTTACCAAAGCCCTCCACCTTGCTGGGGCTTAAATCTCCATCTCCTTGGCATTATATGGGACCTGAAATCAATTCATTTCTGTGGCATCCCACCTGCTATTTCCCCTTCTGCTAGTTCACTCTAGTTCTCACTGTATATGCTGTTAGTCAGCTTTCCATTGCTATTAGAAGATACTTAATCAAATTAAAAGGAGATTCAAACAAAAAGGAAAACAAACAAAGAGAGGGAAGGTTTATTTTGAGTCACAAAAGATTGAGTCCATAGTTGAGTCCATGAGTCCATCTTTTTTTTTTTTTTTTTTTTGGCCTATAGGGAGGCAGCACATCATGGTGGGAGCATATGATAGAGCAAGCACTCACCTCAGGGGAAGCATGGAGAAACAGATGGGAAGGGCACATCTTCATGGACTTAATTTCTTCCCACAGGCCTGCTTCCTAAAGGTTTCATCACTATCCAATAGGCTAGTGGCCAATCCTTCAACATATGGCCTTTGGGGATATTTAAGATCCAAACCATGATATATGTTTGGCTTAGAAAGCCAAGGGGAATTTGTACACAGATTTCTCATATAGCCATCTATCTCATTTTTCAGTTCCAGCTACTCTAGCAATCTTAATCTCTCCTCTCAATCCAGTAAGACTGCTGCTTTTTGCATTACCCCATTTCTTCTACCCTCTTCCCCCACTAATTATTGAGGAAAATGACTTCAGGGGAAAAGCAAAGATGATTGTGAAGCTGACGTCATGTTTGCTTTCTCTGAGATCAGAGCTTCTCCAAGTCCTGCCTGCACTGTTGCTAAAGGCTGCCTTTTATATTCTATCTAGTTTTTTTTCATTACTTTGGTGAGGAGAATAATCTGTTATAATCCATTCGCCTATGACCAGAACAAGGGGTTTTATGCCATTTCCATTTATTGAGCCCGTCTCAGAATTGCTCAAGTACACAGCAAAAATTTGACTTCATTCTGCTTCAGTCTCCAGACACAGGAATAACCTCATAAATTGGACCACAAGCAAAGCTATATGAGATATTTACCCGATATCAGACTGAGATTCAGACATTTACTTATTGAGTTATGTGGAGAATATGAAAGAATTTAGGGCTCTATTATGTTATAGATATTTTCATTCTTTAGGGTTCCTCATAAAGGTCATTGCAGTTAGGCCAGAAAAGCCAAGGAAATTAGAAACAAATCTAATGAATGACTTAGTGAGACAGGTATTCTTCTAAAGAGTCAGACAGTTACACAACCCAGGAACAAAGCCTCTGAGAGTATATTTTCAAAGTTATGAAGCCATTGACTAAGTAACAATAAGTAGGACCCGTTGTCTTTTGAGGACTTCGACAAGAATCAACTGTGTTTCACCAGTGAACCCAAGAAAGCTGGAGAGCCGTCACCAAAATTACTTAGATGACGTTAGAGTCTCCACAGATGGAGATGAGAAAAATCTCTGGTTGTCTTCAGCTCTGTTAACACATACAAATGAATCACTCAGTTACCTGGAATGATCACTATCTTCTTTAAAGATTGGATTTTTCAACCCAGATTCATCAGTCAGGGTTTAGTCAGAGGACATAAGCCACATCAGTTATTTTAACAGAGAGAATTTAATAAAAAGAATTATTAACCAAGAACTGAACAAATGAAATAGCAAAGAGGAAACACAGAGGAATCATGCAGATGATAGAGAAAAGAAAAAGAGAAGTCGTTGACACTGTGGAGGTTGAAGAGGGGCCCTCAGAGCTGGGCTTCCGACTTCTGCGGAGGGGCCCAAGCCAGCTGGCATCGGTTTGTCAGAGAGGAGGTGTCGAGGCTGGTTCTGAGAATGTGGGAACACTGCCAACAGGAACTCACTGCTGCTGGACCCAACTTTCACTCTTCACGTTGACAAAGACCGAATGCGCCCACTGCTTCTCGTTCCACCAGCCTTCCTGCTTGGCAGAGCCTCAGCGACCCGGCTGACAAAGCAGAAATGTGGTTTATAGAGCCCAAGCCACAGCATCGCAAAGGACAGCTTGCATCTGAGACAATAGCATGACCCACCGACTCCCCATGAAGGTATAAGTGTAGAAAAATTCAAAAGAAACAGAGCTAAAACACTAATAATTTTACATTAGAAAAGAATTTATGCATAGTTGGTGATTTAAACCTGTGTAACATTTAAGTGATTAAAGCCTATTAGAGTGACATTTTTACAACTCCACTTTAAAATGTGTAACAGAGAATTAGTTTAGACTTGTGAATTTTTATGGCGACATCTAAATTTAAGTAGAATATAAAATCATTTAACTGGATTTCAGGTTTCCTTTATTTATAACCTTAATTTATTAGCTTCTATAATTACTTAGGTTTTGGGATGATTTTGCTTACTGTCAGAAAAGCTGAAGTATTTTTAAAAGGAATAAATATATTAAATCTGTAATTTTACTTAAATGATTGAAGTACTGAACTTATAAATATGACCAAGTTGTATTCTAAATCTCCTCTGAAGTTACTGCGAAAACCTGCTAGACTTAGAATAACAAAATTGGTGAGCTGAATTTAAAAACCTAAAAATCAAATTTGAATTTTAATATTGATTATAAGGAAACATTATGTATTTTTATTAAGTGATTAGTAATTGTTAAACTTAAAATATTATTTTAAAGCCAAATTTAAAGTTAATATCGAAGGGAAAAAAAACCCATTGAAATCGTTCTTGCCTAAGAAATTTGCCTAAGACATCAGAATATCCTTACCCCACAAACCCTCTAGAAGTGGCTGGAGAGGAGAGAGCAGGAGATGCAGCTTTGGTTCTTGGTGTTTCCAGAATGTCTCAAGCCTTCGCTCGCTTTGTAACAGGTTGAGGAGGCTTTGCTCTGGCTTTGCTATCCTCCTTCCTCAGTTCCTGTCAAGCCAGGACACCTCAGAGAATAGGACAGCTGGACTTGAGCTGAAAGAGCCTGGGGCCACATCCCACCCAGCCGCATCACTTAGGGACCCCAGCTCCAGTCTGCTTATTTGCAGAATGCCCATTAAGAATGCCATTGTGAAGATCAGCAGCGTCCTCGTGTAGCAGAGTAGAATTTGAGTCTTCCTGAGAGAGGGGATTGATTGCAAGAGCATTCTGGCCTTAGTGTGCTGGCTTGGGACAGTCTTCCCCGTATCTTGGCAAGAGGGTTTCTCCAAAGAGATGACCCTATGCCACATAGAGGGCAGGCCAAGAAGGGCCACTGGCTCTAGAGCAAAAGAGCAGCCCCATAGGCAGGGTTCATTCTCTGGATGAAAGTAGCAGTCTCTGACTGGAATAGGAGCGGTTTGGTCCTGGTCCCCCACCTGGGTTCACAGGCGCTGTTGGCCTTGTGGGCTTGCTTGAGATATGCATGATGGGGAAGACTCCTGCTTAGGGAGAAAGGAGGAGGAGTCACCCGGGAGGGAAGGGGTGGAGATCAGAAATATTCCATTGCACAGAACCTCCTCTGGCTTGCGAGACCCAAGACCTACAAATATAAATCCCACATCTTTGCCTTCCTGGGAGAACACCAGAGAATGTACAGAGGAACCAGGAGGAGAAGGGCCCTCGGGAGAAGGCACAGTGGGCAGAACTAGGGAGACATTTTCCCAGGACAATGAACAAGGTAGAGAGAAGCCAACAAGGTGAGGAGGGCCACTGGGGCCACCTTGTGGAGGACCTCGAAGTTATGGCTAGCTTGGGTGTGTGGATTTTATGGAAAGCCAAGGAAGAGTTTTATAGCAGGAGTTGCATTTTAGAAACATCAGCTGGGAACATCTACCAGGGAAAAATGAAATCTGGGGACAAATATAGAAGTATGGAGTTGTAGAAACCTAGGTAAGGGAAGTTGAGTCCTGAGGCATATGAGATGGGAAATGAAAGATTTGAAGCAGAGAGTCTAGAATCTTGGTCACTGTGGGAGTCCAGGCCACAGTGGGCAGGGGTCAGGCTTTAAGGCCCTTGGGTCAGTCTACTCAATGTGCCCTTAACATTGAAAACAGGACCCATGTGCACTGCGGTTTTGCCTTCCTGGGATGACAGCAGACCACACAGATGACCTTTCTTCTGCCTGAGCAGCAGAAGGGCAGTTCTGTCGGGGATATAAGGGACACCTGAGGGAAAATGTCAGCGGATACCAGAAGTCTCTGGCCAGAGGGGCAGGGGCACAGGGTATCTAGGGACTTTCAGAAGAGCTCAGCCAACCTCCTATAGCTCGTTGGGCAGCATGAACATAGGGAAACCCTTAGGGAAGGCTTTTTTTGGTCCATCGTGTTTTCCTACTGTCATTTTCTCCAAAAAATGTTTCACTGAAATGAGATATTACAAATGAGGATGTGGACAAGGAACTTCCTGAGCAGGCCAAGGTGGTTTGTCAGGAGATTCTGCCCACAAGAGTAATCAGTCAATAAAGGAAGCAAAAGCTGAGCTCCTGGTGGTAGTAAGAACAATAATCTACCCCCAAGACATTAACATCCTAATCCCCAGAGCCTTTGAATATTACAAGGCAAGGGGGACTTTGTAAATGTGATTAAATTAAAGGCCTTGAGATGGGAGATTATACAGGTTACCCAGGGGGCCCGATGTAATTACAAGGGTCTTTAGAACTGGAAGAGGGGAACAGAACCCAGGTCGGAGTGACACAAGCGGGATTCAGCCCCGCACTCACTGCTGGCTTTGAAAGTGGTGCAAGCAGCCATATGGGTGGTTTTGAGCAGCTGGCAAAGGGAAGGACACCTTATCCCTGGGCACTTCCAGAGAGTAACGCGGCCCTGACAATGCCTTTCTTTTGAGAAGCCCAGTAAGACCCACGTCAGACTGTGACATACCACAGACAGAATTGTGAGATAACAGAGACTTTCATCTTAAGTTGCAAAAATTAATAAAATGTGTGCTATCTTAAATGACAAAGGCTCATTATGGCATGACAAGCCCTGAAAGCAGAGTGGAAACCTAGGTCCCTCTCATCAATCAGGTCTCAGCTCAAGTCAACTCCAAGAAGGACATCTTCCAGCTACCCTACCTGCGGTCACCCTCTCGTCACCTCCAGTCATTGGCTCTTTACTATCAGTTATGTTCATTATGTACAATGCTGATAATGAGCAGATCTCCAGACTTCCCCACTAGACAGTGAACGCTAAGGGAGCTGGCATCTTGCTTATTTGCCAGTCACCATATCCTTAGCACCAAGAAAAGTGATAAATCAGAGTGAGAGCTCCACAGTACCGGATGGCTGAGTGACTGGAATGGCTGTGGTGCTGTGCTAATGTCACAGAGTCACCAGTGTTGTGAAACCTCCTGAGGCCAACTGTGCAGTGAGTGGCTGCTTACCTTAGTGATAACCGGTGGAGGCTCAGCAAAACAGACCAATAATCAGTACAGATCACACCTTGTCCAGTGCTCTTACTGAGTCTTCAGAGGGCTCAGCCTAATGCTGCCACAGCCAGCCCAGGAGTATTTATGCAGAGAATAAAATGTAAATCCCCTCCACCCATCAGAATGAGGGCAAAGTATGGAGAGTCCCAGGGTAAACACACTTAGTGTCCCATCTGGTCACACACTCTGGGAAGAGAGACCATGCTTGTTTTCAAAGAGACCTTGCTTGCCAGGTACTTTTCAGTGTTTTCTAAATGCCACAGAAAGGTTGCTTCTCTAGGGAATGGTTTGCCTATCCAGTCCAGGAGGGCGAGTAAAACCCGGAGATTCACTGAGGTAAAGCCACTGCCTAACTCAAGAATGGGTTGTGTGAAAAAGGGGTGAAAGAGCAGGACAAGCAGGAGCAAGAAGGATGGGACCAGGATACACAAAGACCTCATTCGACTGCCGTGCCTGAAAATTTGATCCAGACACACTTGAGGCGCCCCGCACGGCAATAGAGTAGCACAGACAACACGGTGTTTATTGGGTCCGTTTTGCAAACAGTTGACATGGATGAAAGGTTCCGGTTTGTGAGTTCACTCAAAGTTGAGTTGTGATTGCTTCCTGTCACTAAACCTCAGCCACGGGAAGATCATGGCATACCTAATAAAAAAATGAATCTTCATTGCACAGAGGAAAGAAAAGCGGTTTAAAATGCTTCCAAGTGTCACTGTTGCAATAGGTCTGAGGGCTACAATACCACAAAACATCCACAAAATTTTGTGGACAGCCTGAAATATTTACTGTACTGTTATCAGGCATGGACACAGGTAAAGCTGTAAACTAACAGCAGTGATTAAGTACGCTATCTGTCCTGACACTTGGATTCTCAACCTGAGAGCTTAGCATTTAACTGATGGCCACTCTCCCCATCAACATGCCGAAAAGGCATTTTAAAAACAGGTATCAATCTTATAAACTAAATAAGCAGCCCCAAGCATGATTAATTACTTTGCCTGATCAATCAATAGCAGTCCCAAGTTGTGCTAAGTGTACCAACAAGAACAAAAGCCAGGAGTTTTAAGTAAATCATGACATTGCTACCTATTGGTGTTCTATTTGCTAATGCATGTCGGTCTTTTGTAGACTTTATACAACACACACAGAGATTGTGTGTGTGTGTGTGTGTGTGTGTAAATGTCTCAGCTCTCCTTTGGACTCCTCTTCCAGCATTCTCATGGATGAAAATAAAACAACTTTCTGAACAAAATTTCCAAGTGATGTCATCAAAATCACAATTCTAGTCATATTTCAGATCTCCGCTCAGAAGGGAAATGCTATCATGTCTTCGATGAGCTTGGAAGGTCTCATCGCAGCTGCTGGCTCACATAGACCCTCATCCTCTCCCAGCCACACTGGGAGCCACTGTGGTGAATATTTTGAGATTTCATACATAAAATTTCCACAAACAGGACTCTGCAAAGCCACCATATGCCACCAGAAGAGTCAAGGGGAACCTTCTCTTTTTCCTGAACTGCTATCAGTAGGCTGAACAGATGAAGACATAGAGGATAGAACCCAAGGTGAATCAAAAGCCTCGGCAGGCACACTGGAAATTCTAGGCACTTCTGGGTACACTGTTGTCATAGAAAATAAAGGTTCCTTCAAAGAGATCTTGCCCACATCTCCACTGCCTCCCTGGATGCACTGACACACTGCATCTGCTCACAGGGAAGTCTCCCCATCCAGCACACTTTTCTTAGAGGCCAAGACCACCACAAACACGGACCATTTGGGATTTGACTCCCACTGCTTCCAGAGCGCTGTGGCACGTGAGCCCCGCCAGCTATGATCACTTTATTTTGAACCACTGCTGCTCTCCTTTCTCAGAAGTCTGTGAGTTTTCTACTGTGGAGTTTTAGTTGGAAGACACAGCCCATTGGAAATGAACAGTGTAATTTCCAAGGTGCAAATACTCACAAACAATTTTTTGAAACAATACATTGTTTTAAAAATTCAAGTCAAATCCAGGTACAGACTAATTGGTTGCTATTACCCAGCCCCTTGCACACACGCTGAGAAAGTGGTCCGTTTCTGAAGTGAGGGGGATGAAGGCACCAGTGACTCTGAAGGAGGTTAGTTCCTTGAGCTTGGGAGTCAGCCTGAGAGAAACAGTGAGGCTGAGGGCCTGTGGGGCTGCTCCAGTCTGTGGCTGTCCAGGGCCAAAAGCTGAAGGCCTTCACATAGGCAGCACGTTGTCGGTGTAGCTGAGGATGGACCCACACTCACCATGGGGCAGGGCCATCCCAGTAATCTGGAAACTCAGGTAAGGAGGGCGTGTTCCCAGGGCCATGTGAAGCAGAGGATGCAACTGACTTTCACTGTACAGGAAACTTCTCTATCGCTCTGTACCCATAAGCCTCTACGTTAAAGGAAACTGATGGGGGAGCTGCAGGGGCCAACACATTCTTGATGGCTTTATGTGTGGTCCAGACGACCCCTGCCACCTCATACTAGGAGCAGTGGCTTGGTCCCTGGGAGCATTGGTATCAGTCCAGTATCAGAGGAAGAAAAGTGGAAGGATGAAGGTCCTTCAGGTCAGGCGGACAAGGCTGGAGGTCAGAAAGGGAACTGCAGGCAGTTGGGTCTGTGTGGCTATGAAATGCTGGTCAAAATAAAGGGCTTCTCTGCAGGGCACTGAGACCAGGCTTGTACCCTAAAGGAAATGCGGCAGCATTGCCCACAGGAGGGGTGGCCTGTGGGGCTGACTGTCCTCATCCTAGTTGTGGAGCTGGAGCTGGAGCTGGGAAGTCCTATGGCGGCGACTCAGCTGAGGGAAGCGCAGTTCAGCTCTGTGTCCTCCTGGCTGTCCCCTGCCACCTCCTCCAGTTCATCAGGGCCGTCAGTGATGTTGGGCTCACTGGAGCACTGCCGGTGGGGTGGCGGGAAGCTGGGTGGCAGGAGCAGGCACTTGTCCTCACTGCCATCCTCCTCCCCTAAGCCTGAGTGAATCATGGTGGCCATGGCCAACAACTGGATGTCCGAGTGGGCGTTGGCCACTGTGTGCCGCCGGACGCTGCCACACTTCTCCAGGTAGGCCTCGCCCTCCTGTTCTGTCAGTGGGGTCAGAGCCATCTCGTTCAGTGGCCGGCTAACCGTGGCCAGCGGAGAGGCATAGTTCAGGAGTGTCATCTTGGGCCGGACTCTGGAGTGCCGTCTGGCTGCAAGAGAAAAAGCAGGAAAGGCTATAACTGGGGACAGGGTAGCGGTGACCAAAAATCCTCATTAGTTTGGGGAAAAGTGAGGTGGTGGCTCAACCTCTAGGGATAAGTTTGGGTGCAGCCTTGCTGACCCAGGGAGGAACATGCCCATGTCTCTGCTGAAACATACCCTTGGCATCTTCCCCTGACCGACCAGGCAGCCACCAAGACTTTCCTCGAAGATCAGGGCAAGGCAATCTCCTGTCTTTCCTAGCTACTGCCTGAGCCTCACTGATTTACCCTAAATCCCACCAGCCAATCTCCTTTGTAAACCTGGGCTCTGGCTGGGTGAGCGCCAAAGAAGCCTTCTGTCTCCATTCAGGATGTGACCTCTGTCACACCCACACACAACATGAAGGGGCACCACAAGCTTGAATGCAGAGGAAGAGATAACCGGGGAGAGCTCAGCTACCAAAGCCGAGGCAGTGAGACCATCCTTCAGCTCATCGCACTTCACCTCCTACCAGGTCGGTAAGCTGAGACC
>PVJX010047221.1:0-11966 GCA_004027295.1 Dolichotis patagonum
GATCTCCAGGCAGTTCCTTGCGGATGAAGGGCGGGCCTACCAGCCCCAAAGAGTCGAGCCGAGATGCAGGGCTGCACAGACTTTCGATCCAAACAGCCCAGGCCACTCTATGGGTCCGAGAGTTTCGGGTCCCAAAGAGACAGCCCGAGATGCTGCTTTCTGGGAGACTTCCAGGAATTGCCTCTGGAGTGGGGTAGCCAGCAGGGCCTCACAAAGGCAAAGCACAGCCCTCAGAGCTGGGCTTTGTGTGGAAGGGAGATGGCGGGAGGGTCTAGAAAAAAAGTATTTGCAGCACAAGATTGCAATATGAGCCAAATCACTATATCAACACAAGGATAAAATGACACTCTAAATTCACATTCTTAAAAAGTGTATTTTTCCTACACTTTGTAGTTTGTAGCTACAGCAAGATGTGCCCTACTTAAATAAGAAAGTAATACAGGAAAGAGGAATGGAAAAAGGCACTCCAGCTTTGGAAAGAGACAAGTTTCTAAGAAGATCTTGAAAGAAGATAACATCTGTGAACCAGGCACAGTGAGCATCCAGTCTACACTGGAGCAAGGTGATCCAAAAGATGGGTACTGTATCAGTCAGTGTGTTTTACTAGAGAAACGGATATAATTCAAGATATAAAAATGTACAAGAAATTTTAAGATTGGTTTATAATGGTCAGTCACAGAGTTCAATGAAGAAGCATGCAGTAGGTGTCTGCACACTGCAGACTGAAAGATTCAGTCCAAGGTCTAGAGCTCACTGCAGCTTCTCCTGCAAGTTCATATCAGGGGGCTGATGAGACTGCAATGGAAGGCTGAAGTCTACACTGGAAATCTGAGGAGTCTAGACTGGAAGGTGGAAGAACCTATGCCAGAAGGCTGAAGGATCCAAGGTGGAAGCCAATGAGTCTGCGCTATAAACCAAAAGATGACATCTAAGCTGAAGTCAAAGACTGGAGATGCTTCAAAGAACAGAAGCAAGTCTGTCCTTCCTGATTTCCCCTTTATACCAGGCAGGCAGATGAGTTACTCTGAGGTGAATCCTCTACACTCTAGGGTGCAGAATTGCTGAGCTAATTTATTAAGCTTCTGAACTTCTCAAATTGACATAATCAATCAACCAATATAATATATTCATTATTTACTCAACATCTATGTGCTGAGTCTCTATTATGTGCCAGACATTCTTCTAGGCACTTAACATACACCAGAAAATAGAGCAGACAAAAATATTTTTGTCCCCATAAGGGAAAACAATAGCAAGTATAAAACTAACAATAAACAACCAGCAAAAAAATCACATAATATATAGAAAACATTTGGCATTCTGGAAAAATAAAAAAAAAATAGAAGAGCAATGAAAAGAGATGGCTATATCAGGGATAGAGAGAGGAAGAGTTTGTGATTTGAGTAGGGTAATCTGGGTAAAGGTCATAGAAAAGGAGAGGTTAGAGCAATGACTTGAAGACTGAGAATTTGGCCAAGTAAACATTTGGGAGTAACAGTGATCTCAACTGAAGGAATGACAAGAACAGTACTCTGAAGAAGCAGCATGTATCAGTTGTCTTTCTATTGCTGGAGCAAAATACACAACTTAAAGGGTGCCAGGTATATTTTTTCTGAGTGTCAGTCTACGATTGTCCCCAAGGTAGAAACATCATGGCAGAAGGGTGTGACAGAGGAAGGTTGCTCACTTCATGGTCACTAGGAAGCTGAAATAGAGGGAAAGGGCCAGAGAGGAAGAAGCTTGGCATTAGCTATATTCCCCAAGGTCACACTCTCATGGCCCAGTCCCTTTGGGCCCCACCCATAGGTTTCCATTACATCCTAATAATACTATCAAATTATAATTTTGTCAGATTGTAGTGACCACTGGTGAAGTGAGAGTCCTCATGTTTCAATCACTGGAAAGCACTGTCTGTGAACACATGAAATTTATGGGGTTATTTTAGGATGAAACCATAATGGAGTGTATCTAGCATTCTGATATGTCCAAAAACTAGCAGAAAGCCACTATGTCTGCATGAAGTAAGTTTATATATTTTGAGAAATTTTAGAGGAGCAAAGGTTGTGTCTTTGTGGATTATTAGGAAGACACCCATTTTTATTTTATGTGATATTAGAAGACTTTATTGAAACTTTGGACAGAAAAGTCTGATGATCTGACTTAACTTTTTTAAAGGACAGTTCTGTTGAGAACAGTTTGTACTGATGCAAGGGTTTGGATTTCCTAATGAATTGAATGTGGCATGTGAGAGAAAAAGTTTGGGAAGGCTCTTAGCATTTTGACACGAATACATGAAAGGATGAGATTTTGAACATCTGAAATAGGAAGGGTTGAATTTGAACCTGATTTTGGAGGACAAGGGAGCAGTTAGAAGTCCCTCATGGGAATTTGAGTTTGATAGATATCCATCAGAAATATCAGTGGAAATGTTATTTATTTAACTATGCATAAATATTATATATTCTTATATTTTCAGAGATATTTGCTATTAATTAAAAAATAATGTTTGTGTAGAAAAAAAATCCAAGTCATACAATAGTTCCTTTGCATTACTAGATGTAACTTCTTCTCACTATTACTTGTGTGTTATTTATTCTTTCAGAATTGTACCTCAGAAAGAGTTGAGCAATATGATAATAAATAGCTTGCTATGAGAAAAAAATCAGAGAATGGGACTATGTTTTTGAAACTGATAAAACAAAACACTTTAAATTAAAATAAGTCTGTCTTGCTATCTATCTGTCTATTATCTATCTATCTACATATCTATCATCTACCTTCTAGTTCTGGGAAAAAATTTGAGGAAGTATCCTTTAATAAGGAACAAAAACTCTAGGCTGAGAAAATAAAAAAATATTGTGAAGACATGAATAATCAATCTAAGGGGTTAAACATTTTAAATTAATTAGAGAATAAGTTTGGAGGAACTAATGAAAGAAAATTGATATAAATTTAAAAACTGATTTGAAATTTCTCTTCTGAAAAGATTCATAAAGTGTTGAACAAGGCAAAAAAATTACTACTCCTAGACACTATTATATAAATTTTAGAAAATAAAAAGAAAAAAATAAGAAATTAAATACTTCTAAAATGGATGGATGAAAAGAAGTTTTATGGTTTTTCTGTGTAGAATTTCACATCAGTAAATCAGGTTACATAAAATAATGGACTAACACTTAACATTCTAAGGAAAGCTGCTCATGAATCTATAATTCCACACCAAGCTCTAAAAAGTTTTTAATTTTTAGAGAGATCATTTATCTACTGGAAGTATAGGAATAGATTTCTAATACAAAGTTTCTGTCTCATTAGATATGCAGGTTGGAGGTCAGAGCTGACTTGTGGAATAAAATACCAAAGAGGATAGAGTCATAAGCAAGTGAACCCCATCCTTATGTGCAATTTCCTCTCAAGGAATTCAGCAATTCCTGACTTGTGTGTGTGGAGGGTATCTCCAAGAATGCACAGGAGGAATCAATAGCTAGGAAGCTAAAGACCTGAGCTAAGAGCTTAGCAGCTACTGGTGCTGGAGAGAGAGAGAGGGCTGTGTAGAAGGGACTTGAAAAAAGTCTCAGGCTTTTATTTGATCCATGGAAGTTCAACTTCTAGGAGTTAGGACATGTATTAGTTTCCTGTGGCTGTCAAATGAATTATCATTAGCTACTGAAATCCAAATATTGAATATTATAAACCATGTATTATAATACCCTTTTAAATCTTTCTCACAATCCAGAAAGTTATATTTGTAATCTCACTGAGATGTTATTTTAACCCCAGCAAGTTAATTCCAATCTACTATCTCCAATACAACCCTTGGTGAGAGTAGACACTTAGATATATTAAAAATTAAGGGCAATTAAGGAGTCCCAAGCCCAACCCAAGTGAGACTATACAGACAAAGGCCTTGATCCAAGAACTCTCCCAAAATTTATTAACTCTTAAAGAAGGGAGTGGTTCAAGGATGGCAGGAACTATGAGAGTAACTTGAGCAGGCTCTCCAGATAGGAAGAAAAATATCTTTGCAAAATGCAGAGAGAAAGATATGCAGAAAGATCAGTCTGCATAATTCAACTAAATTAGCATTAGAATTGTTTTAGGAGGCTGTTGCTTCAGTTTCTGATATGTGCCCTTTTGTGCCCTGGGGAGTCATAGCCTCTTACTTTGAGGCTGGTGCCCAGCTGACATTCCTGTAACTGAGTGCCTCTGCCATCCTGCTGTGCTCAGCCTTGCATAGAGAGCACTGGACAAGGCAATAGGAAACTGTCAGGTTGGCCTCTGGGATTACATACTAGTACCTCAGCTAGCCTTATTCATATCACTTAGAGCCAATTGAAGGGAGAAGGGAATAGCATAGCCCACTCTGCACATATCAGTATATGGAAATAGGATTTGATTTAACTAATGTTGCAATTGTTCTATGTTCAAGGAGAGGTGCCCAAGTAGTCTTCTACAACTAAGTACATTCACAGGGCCATGTTTTCCTCTGAGAACTCATAAAGAAATAGCTCTTTTCCTTTTTCTACTAGAGTGGTTACTGTATTGGTGATCATTGGCTTATAGACCCATCACTCCCATCTCTGCCTCTACAATATTCTCACATGGCACATTTTCTGTATGTCTGTGTCTACATGGCCTTTGATAAGGATTAAGTCATTGTAGTTAGAGTTTACCCTAGTTCAGTATGACGTAATCTTGTCAAATTACAGTTTTAAAGATTCCAAATAAGACCAAATTCTAAGGTTCATGATAGGCATGACATTTGAAGGAAGAGGGAACTATTCAGTAAATGTAGGCACAATTGAAATGTACCTGCCATAATAAAGCAAAACAGCCATCAGCGGGATTAGGGGAATCTGCTTGTACTCTAATAGAAGAAAACTAAATCTAACTAGTGCCTTGTAATTTAACATATACTGAATCTATCATCCATTCAAAAATTGTGAAGTTTGCTTACAAAAAGTGATCACACATGGCCAAAATGGTTATATTTCACATATTCAAGAAAATAGAGGGAGAAATGAGGCATTTCAATAGAGACGAGCATTTATAAAAAAGAGTAAATGAAAATAACATAATTTGAATTTCAATAACTGACACTAACAATTCAATATAATAAAAAGGGATTCCTGGGATCTGTAGATTATACAGAACAGATAAGAGATTTAATAAGAGACCAATATGGGAAATCCAGTATGTAATAAAGGATAGAAAATGTAGAAAGCAGTAGAAGCATCATTCGGAAAACAGTGCTATGGTCCACATATGGATAAAAGCAAACTCATAGGGGAGAAAATGAGACAGAATAATATTTTAGACAAATTGGTCTAGAATTTTCTGGATAAATAAATTATAAAATGACACATAGAAGAAGCTTTACTGACCTCAAGAAGAATAAAATTGTGTGGATACAGTACTAAATATCAGTTAAGGACAAAAGGTAGAGAAAAATATTTGAAGCTAAAAAGGAAAAAGATACATCATTCTTAAAGACCAACAGTAAATCATCAGCTGAATTTTGATCAGAATAAATGACGTCGTGATATAATGTATTGGGCTCTTAAATGCACAGAAAATTAACAGCCAATTTAGAATGCTATTCCTAATAAAAGTATCTTTCAAAACTTAAGCACACAAAAAAATTGTCAACAACAAACATGATTTACAAGAAATATCTCTAGACAAAAGAAAAGGTTAACCACAGAAATTCAGGAAAAATGGAAGAGTAACAGAAAGCAAATATTTTTCTAAATTCAAGTGACTATTAGTGAGTTAAAACAATAATAATAATGCCTTGTGTAATTCAGAATAGTTTAAATAGCAGCTAAGATATATATATCATAATAACACAGAATGGCAGGCAAATTGGTAAATGGAACTAAATTACTTTAAAGTGCTTTGGGAAATGCTAAAAGCAGTTAGTAATCTAACAGTGAGTGCAGTGATTTGCTCCTGGAAACTGCCTCTCTGGTTTTCTCTGGGTTTTTCCTTCCTTGTCTACTTCCCACTACCAGGAAGTGAGTAGCTTTCACCATCCACCACAAGCCTAAACTCAGTGAAGCCAGGTGGCCACGGACTAAAACCTCTGAAATCATGAGACAAAATAAATCTTTCCTCCTTTAAACTGTTTTTCTGAGGCATTTTGGTCACAGTGACCAAAAAGGCAACTAACAGAAAAGTTAATATATGTAGCTTACCGTTCATATAACAAAAACAGAAATGTAAGAATTGTTTTTATAAGTTACAGAAAACCTACCGCAAAAATTTAAAACAAAAAGAGTTCAAAAGGCAATCTTCACTTTCCTGGTCAAATCTCATTGCTTCATTGTCTGAATCGTTATAGTGCTTTATACACATGTTTACATCTCTTAAGTCATCCCTGTGTCTTTATCATTTCAAGTCTTGTTTCTGGGTGTAACCAGCAAAACCCTGATACGTTTAGGGTGATCTATGCATGTTGAAAGAACATGAAGCCTTTCTGTTCCTTATTGTCCAGCAGTGATGGAAACCAAGGGGGCAAACGGCAACCCAAAACTCACTTATTTATGAGAAAAGTGCCAATATTGCAATTAAATCTGAATACTGAGGTTATAATTTAGAAAAAAAAAGACAATGAATATATTAAGATCGTCTATCTGAAAAGAAAAACATGATAATATTTGTACTGCGGGTTAGCATTGTAGTTGTAGGAGAAGAAATTCTATTTTTCAAAGTTTCATTTATTGCCAATTTTTGGACATTTTCTTGAATTCTGAAGTAGCCAGTTTTGGTATCTTGCTTGCTTCTTTGTCTGTGCTATATTTAACAGTTTTGGTAGCCTTATTTGGTTGACTTTCTCATTCTTTTTCACAGTGGTTTTCTCTATTTAGTCACTTGTTCTGGTGCTACTTTAAACTGAGAATCATAAAGGTCAAACATTGAGAAAACTGTCAATTATGCAGTGTGTTACCAAGTTCTATTTCTGAATTATGACTGAATTATGATTGTTTCTTTGTTGGTGTTAGTTTGAAAATTTCAAACTCAGACAGAAAAAAATATAAATATAATACAATTAAATATTCCCATCATACAACTTCAGTAGTCACTGATAGATGGATAATCCTTTTTTATCTATACTCTTATTTATAATGTTTACCAATTACTTTGAAGCAAATTTAAGACATTATATAATTTAAGGCATGATATGATTATCTATGAATATTTAAGCTTCTAATTTTTAATTTTTTTATCAGTATATGTGTGCAGTATATAATGATTGCATTCATTATGGGGAGTTGATACATGTACCTAACACACCTTATTTCTTTTTTCTCTTTCACCACCACCTTCCTTGCTCCTCTTCCTATTTGAATATTTATCTTTACTTCCCAATATCTATCAATTATTTTGGTTTTAATTTGTGCTTTTGGTTTCTCACATGAGAGAAAAAAAGTGGTATTTAATCTAGTGTGTCCAACTTACTTAACTTAAAACTATGGCCTCAGGGTGCATCCATTTACCTAGAAATGTCCCAAATTTATCCCTCTTTATGACAGAGTAGTACTGCATTGTATATAAAAACTATATATTTTTTTATGCAGTCGTCTGTTGATGGGCATATGGGCTGTTTCCAAACTTAGCTAATACAAGTTGCTCTAGTATAAACTTGGGGGTGCTTGTGTCACTATGGTATGGCTTTTAATGCTTTAAGGAAGATACCAAGAAAGGTAACATCTGTGTGAAATGGAACCTCTAGTTTCAATTTTTTGAGGAATCTCCATACTGATTTCCATATTCATTGCATCAATTTACATTCTGTCCAGCAGTGAAGATTGCTTATTTCACACAGCCATGTCTGCTTTTGTTCTTGGTGGATTTCTCATGATAACCATTCTTTCTGGAGTGAGATGGAATCTCATGGGGCATTTTTTTGAATGACCTGTAATGTTGAACATATTTTCATACATTTATTTGCTCTTTGTACTTCTTCATCTGAGAAGTATCTATTTATTACAGATGCCCATTTTATGATTTTGTCTTTAAATGTGAGGGATCTGGATTTTTGAGTTCTTGATGTATTTGAAGTATTAGTCCTTTGTCTGAGGAATGGCTAGTAAGTTTTTTGTCCTAATCCGTAATTGTGTCCTCATTCTGTTGGTGGTTACTGTTGCTGTGCAAAAGTTTTTTAATATGATAAGATTCCAGTTGTTCATTCTTTATAACATTTTCTGCATAGGTCTCTGTTCATAAAGTCTCTGCTATATGTATATCTTCAAGAGTTTTACCTATTTTATCTTCCAATAGATTTAGTGTTTCTGTTTTAATATTTAGATCTTTGATCCATATTGATTTTACTTTAGTCTACAGTGAGAAGTATGGGTCTAGTTTTAATCTTTGGCATGTGGCAATCTAGTTTTTCCAGTATCATTTATATAGAGGCTATCTTTCTTCTGGTGAAGGTGTTTAGCCCCTTTGTCAAGATAATGTGGCTGAGTGATGCTGGAGTTGTTTCTGCATCATCTAATCTGTTCCACTGATCCTCAAGTCTATTTTTTTTCTTCCATTACCATGCTGCTTTTAATGCTTTGGTAGTATTCTTTCAAGTCAGGGACTGTGTTGCTACCTGCCTTGTCTTTGCTGTTCAGAATTGCTTTTGCTATTTTAAGTCTCTTCTGGTTCCAAATGAGTTTTAGAATTGTTTTCTATGCTTTTGTGAGATATGCTATTGGTATTTTAATTGGGATTGCATTAGATCTGTATATACACAGTTTTGGAAGGATAGCCACTTTCACTATATTGGTTCCTCTTATCCAAGAGCAAGAGATATCTTTCCATTTTCTGATATCCTTTTTGATCTCCTTTCTTAAGAGTACTATAGTTTTCAATGCATAGTTTTCAATGTCTTACTTTGTTAGACTGATTCTGAAGTATTTCATTTTTTAAAAACACTATTGTGAATGATGTGGTTCTCTTACTCGCTCTCTCTCTCTCTCTCTCTCTCTCTCTCTCTCTCTCTCAGTGAGCTTGTTATTTGTGTGCAGGAATCCTATTGATTTTTGAGTGTTGACTTTGTATCCTGCTCCACTACTGAACTTGGTTATTAAATCTGAAATCTTGTCACCTGCAAATAATGGTAAATAAAATTCTTCCCTTCACAACCTTATTCCTTTTATTTCTTTTGTCCAAGCACTCTGGTTAATGTTTCCAGAACTATATTGAAGAAGGGTGGTGATAGAGAGTGGTGATTTGAGGTCTAGAGCTGAATCTTTCTTCTGTCTTCTCATTTTCTATATTTAAAAATTTGTTTTCTGCTCTGGTACTTGAATGTGAGTCATATATTTCCTGTGTGTTATCTTCTGATTTTTCATTGATTCATGTTAGTATTATGCTATTCTTTTTCATTATCTAGCAGTTTTTGTTTGTACACTTTCAATATGATTTTTAATCTCTTGGATACTGTTTTTATCTGTTTTATGGAATCCATTTCTTTTGTATGTTGGGCATTCAGTGCTTCCAGCATTTTCCCTAACTCCTCTATTTTTTTAACTTTACAATTTTCCTCTCTTTTTATGACTTATT
The DNA here is from genome assembly GCA_004027295.1 of Dolichotis patagonum. Taxonomy (NCBI): domain Eukaryota; kingdom Metazoa; phylum Chordata; class Mammalia; order Rodentia; family Caviidae; genus Dolichotis; species Dolichotis patagonum. Next base: position 9,556 of record PVJX010047221.1, read on the forward strand.
TTTTTTAAAAAAATTATTTAAACAGAAAAAAAACAAAACAGAAAAAAGGGTAGAAATAATACAGAATTAAAAAATACAGTAAGAAATCACTAATTGATAAATTACATATTGTTATCTTAGAAATAGTTGTTCAAGTTACAAAATTATAGCATACAAAGTGGACATTCAAACAGTGAGACTGAAAACAGTTCTGTTCAATGATCCAACAAAAACAGTAATATGGTATCAATCCTACACATGTAAACATACATGCAGTTATATCTTGTAGATCACTTTCTTTTCCTCTCTTTTTTACAATAACCATTACATATTTTGGGTTTTATTACTCCTACAGTTCTTATTACTTTTTACACTAGAGACACAATGTGATATTTATAAATATGTTTTTTATTTATTTCTCTTATGAGGATAGTCTCAAGTTGCCTCTAGTTACATATGAAGGCCTCAAGATCATCCTTTTTTATAGCTGAGTAATATCCCATTATATAAAAAATCACATCTTTTTCATCCACTCTGTGGTTTATGGACATTTTGGTTGTTTTCAAGATTTAGCTATTACAAATTGTGCTGCTATGAACATGGGTACACATATGTCACTGTGACATGACCTTTTCAGTTTTTCTGGGAAAATACCCAGGAGTGGAATAGCTGTATTGAATGGAACTTCCAATCTTAGTCTTCTGAGAAATTTCCATAGTGATTTCCATAGTGGCTGTACGAATCTACACTCCCAGCTCAGTGGAGCAGTGTTCCCTGCAGCCTCGCCAACATTGTTATCAGTTGATTTCTTTATGGCAGCTATTCTTTTTGGAGTGAGATAAAATCTCAATGCTGTTTTAATTTGAATTTCTCAAATGACCAGTGATGGTGAACATTTCTTCATGTATTTATTTGCCATTTGTATATCTTCATCTGAGAACTGTATGTTCATCTCAGATGCCCATTTTTGGAGAGGGTCTTTGAATTTTGGGGGCTTCATGTTTTTCAATTCTTTATATGTTCTGGATATAAGTCCTTTGTCTCAGGGGTTGCTAGCTAAAATTCTTTCCCATTCTGTGGGTTTTCTTTTCACTCTGTTGGTGGTTTCTTTTGAAGTACAGAAACTTTTCAATAATATGAGATCCTAGTTATTGATTCTTTGAAGTGCTTCCCGTGTAGTTTGTTCATGAATTCTTTGCCTACTCCTATGTCTCCAAGGTAGGTAGATTCTACCAACCCTGTCTTCGTGTAGATTTAGTGTTTCTGTTTTAATATTAATATCTTTGATTCATTTAGATTTTAGTTTTGTGCATGGTGATAGGAATGGGTCTAGTTTTAGTCTTTGGAAGGTGGAGAGGCACTTTTTCCAACACCATTTATTAAAGAGGCTATCCTTCTTCCAGTGAACATATTTAGCCCCTTTGTCAAATATCAGGTGGCTGAGTGTCTTTGTAGATCTGTTCCATTGATCCTCAGGTCTATTTGTTTGCCAGTATCATGCTGATTTTACCACTGTGGCTTTGTAGTATAGTTTCAAGTCAGGAATTGAGATGCTTCCTGCCTTGCCTTTGTTGCCCAGAATTGCCTTTGCTATTTTAGGTTTCTTCTGTTTTAAGATGGGTTTCGGAGTGTTTTCTTTAGATCTATGAGGTATGTTGATGGTATTTTGATTGAGATTGCATTAAATCTGCATAATGGTTTTGGAAGTATGGCCATTTTCACAATGTTGGTTCTTTCTAGCCAAGAGCAAGGAATATCCTTTCATTTTCTAATATCCTTTTCAATCTCTGTTTTTAGCATAGCATAATTTTCAGCATATAGATCTTTTACATTCTTAGGTTGATTCCTAAGTATTTCATTTTTTTAAGATGCTATTGTGAAAGACAATATTTCCATAATTTCACTCTCAATGAGTTTTTTGTTTGTGTACAGGAATGTTATTGATTTTTGAGCATTGACTTGGTATCCAACTATGCTGCTGAATTTGTTTATTATCTTTACTAGCCTTTTAATGGAGTTTTTGGGTTTTCTATATAGAGTATCATGGCATCTGAAAATAGTGATAATTTAACTTCTTCCTTTCCTATCTTTATTCCTTTTATTTCTCTCTAGTCTGATTGCTCTGGCTGGTATTTCCAGAACTATATTGAATAGGACTGGTAATAGTGGACAGTTAGTATAATGTTGGCTGTTGGTTTGTCATAGATGGCCTTTATAAGATTGAGCTAGACACCATGTATTCTGAGTTTCTGAAGAGTTTTTATTATGAACATGTGTTGGGCTTTATTGAAAGTTTTTTCTGCATCTACCATGATGACCATGTGGTTTTTGTTTTTGGCTCTGTTGATGTGGTGTATCACATTTATTGATTTGTGTATATTAAACCATCCCTGCATTCCTGGAATGAATCCCACTTGGTCATGATATATAAT
>PVJX010047222.1:0-11926 GCA_004027295.1 Dolichotis patagonum
TGTGGCTTAGCACAAAGTTTGTCTGCATTTTGCTTATGTCCAATGACTGCCTGAGACTGAGATTAAGGGTGGTGTGCTAATTAATCTAACAAAAGAAATCTCAAAGCAATATAATGTTAAGGCAGTGGCAAAGATACTGTTAAGGACTTTTAGTCAGATTTATATTGAGAAACAAGAGCAAACAAATAAGAAGAATGATTTAAAATATTGTGAGTTTGGACAGAAAGGAAGCTTCAGTAAATGTGTGGCCTGCAAAGACAGAGCAGAAAAGATCTCTATTACTGAAAATGAACAAGACAATGTAAAAGATGGTCTGCGGGCATCACAAGAAGTAACAAGTCTCCACCCTTTGCAGCCTCAAAACTGAAAAATTAAAAGACTGCTTTGAGGACAAAGTCACAGTGCACCATATTCCGGAATGGCTGCAGCCACAGAATGTTGCAGAATGATGGTGGCAGCTGAAACAGGTTCTGGAGGGTGATGGCATAGAGAATTTGATCCTCAGACTCAAATTCAGAGTGTCCAGTGATCCAGGTACTCAATTCCTCCAACTGAGAGAGAAGAAAAACTGGCTACTGCTACAGCTGGCAGAGGACTTTGCATCATCCAAAAGGTGCTGGTTTTAGGTGCATGCAGAGTGAAAGAGCTCTGAGGTTAAAAAGGCTTTCACTCAGGCTTCAGAAGAAGGCAGTGTTCTCTTCAGAGAGCAGTGTGTGAAGATGTAGGGTAAAGCCCAAAGTGCAGTGAAGACACCAGAAGTTTGGGGAAGCTAAGAATGTGGATTGTCTGAGGAAAACTGAAAGGAAAGAACAGAGCTGACCCAAGACAGAAGCTGTGGGAGCTACAAGCACCAGAGGTGCTACATGAATGGAGTCATTCAAGCCCTTTACAGCTCACAATTTGCATAGATTGCTTTGGACGTTCCACAGGGAATTATAGGATTTAATGTTTGTCTTGCTAGATTTCAGACTTGCTTTGTTTCCATTTCTTTGTATTCTCCTGTTTGTAAACTTTGGAATGGATATGTCTGTCTTGTGCCATTGAATGATTTGCTCTGGAGAAGTTTCCACATCATTTGAGAAGAATGTGCTGTTTATTCAGTTGCTTTTGAATATTGTGTTTTGTTTTCTTTCTTTGTTTCTTTTTTGTTTCTTTGTTTCTATCTTTCTTCTTCATGTCTTTCTTTCTTTTGCTTTTTCATGTCTTTCATTTTTTATTCTGATCTTTCATTTCCTTTTACTTTCTTTTTTTGTCTTTCTTTTTAACTGTGGACACTAGACTTAGACCCTTTAGCTTTTTAGACTCTTTAGCTTTTGAGTGCAGAATTGTAACAGTGGCTTTCCCAGAAGCTTTCAGGCTTTTGCCTTTGTCTGGAGCTGTATCATTGGTCATTTTTTATTCTGAAGTTCTGGCTTTTTGGGCTGAGAAATTGCCAGTTTCCCTAGCTCTCCTTTTTGTAGATGGACTTTGTGAAATTATTTGACCTTTTATTATATCAGCCTATCTAATAAATAGCTACTTGTAATTATGCATTTTTGTTTTGTTCCTCTGATGAATTCATACTAGTACAGATTTGGTACCAGATTGAGTTTGGAGAAAAATAATTTTAAGGATGAATTTCCTCAATTGGCTTTGTTGTTTCTGATATCCATTTTTCAATTTGATCAAGCCTAAAATTGAAAAGGCTCACCTAATAGTATAGAAAACACCGAATCCATGGCATGAATTGTTTAAAAACATGCCCAAAGTAAATTATTTTGATGCTCCTAATTGACCACTTGTAAGAGGTAAGAAATCTATTTATTTTGCACATGATACTTTTGAACATTTTGGGTATCCAAAGAATAGAGGTATGATTGACTCTTTGCTCTTATTTCTGCTGAACAAAGTACTAAAAGACAAGAATGAGCACAAAGGTACAAATTTCCAACTACAGATGCACGTAGGTAACCTAAAAGCGTCTAAATGTGCACTAAATGAAACTTTTCTCTCCTGTAATCATAGGCTATAATTACCAAAACTGAATAAAAACCATCTTCATGCATAACAGTGAAAGTTTAACTCTCAGTCTCACAGGGAATCTACAATTAAAGTGAGACCATTGATTGTGAAAGAATGGGATACTGTAAAAGGAGATGTAAACACATGGCTGGTGACTCTGAAGTTGATTCTTCCAGAGTAGTAGTCTCACCTGCCTCAGTAACATAGGAACCCTGTTCCTCAAACCCAGTTATATTGACCTCGCCATTTCTGCCTCAGTGAACTAATCCTCCTTTGCTGCAGAAGTACTATCACCTTCCACTGAGTATTTGCTAAGAAAGACAATGCTGACTCTCCTCAAGACCCACCCCATGACACATTTTTTGCTTCTATTCCTATAACAAGATGCAAGCCTCAGTAGGCCTAGAGATGTGAGGTATGTGGTGTGACCCAGGAGGAGGTGCACCACATGCCAAAGCAGCAATTTAAGTTTTATAATTTAAATGGGCAGAGTTCTGGATAACATACATGGGAATTGGTTTTAAGGGTGAGAGACAACAATTGATGGTGCATAAATTTGAATCCATCTGAATGTATTAATGTGAACTCAATGAGGAAATATTATGCATTTAATGTTGTAGTGGGCAGAGTTAAAAATGGTGCTGGCACAATCCTGAGAGTGGGCAAAGCAATCAGCAAGACTAGACCATGAAGACTGGCTGTGGGAAGACATACCTACAGCAGGTGGAGCAATCACCAAGACCAGGCTAGATGCTAGAAGAAGTGCACAGGAGTGACCAATGAGATCAGGTCCTGGAACAGATACACATGCAGTCCAGACAAGGCCAGCAGCATGAAAAAGCCTGACGCAGCAGTGAGGAGTCAGTAGTTGATAAGTTAGATGAAACAGAGTTGAGCTTTGGCACACAGACACACACAGAGAATAGAAACAGGAAGGTCCACATTCTATATCAAGGGGCAGCAAACCTTGATGGCATTCATGTGGTACTGATTTTAGGTGCAAGGAAAATGTACAAATTCTGAGGGTAAGATGGCTTCCACCCCAGTTGAAAAATGTCTGGGAGGCCAAGAAGTGTGCCCCTGAGAGGGCAATAAGTAAAAATGTAAGGTGAAGCCAAAAGTGCAGTGGAGACACCAGAACTTTTGAAAATCCAGGAACATGGATCATCCAAGGAAAGCTACAAAAACCAAGCAGAGAGGGTTTAAGAGAGAAGCTGTGGGAGCTGAAATCCCTGGTAGCACCTTGTGGGTAGAATCCCCCAAGCCCTTTGGAGCTTGCTACCAGATTGCTTCAAATGCTAAGCATGGAACTGTGGACTTAATGTTCACCCTGCTGGATGTTGGACTTGCTTTGTTTCCAGTGCTTTATATTCCCATTTGTAACATTTGGAACGGTAATGTTTATATGGCGCCTTTACATTTTGGACATGTTTAACCTTATTGCATTTGTTTGCCATAGATCTCAGAGGAGACTTGGGATGTGAAATTTTTAGCAATGCTAAACCTGTTAGGATTTTGGCAACTTCTGGAGATGGACTAAATGTCTTTTGTATAAAGGATGTGCATAAGTCTTTGGGGGCCAGGTATGGAATGTCATGGTTTATGTCGGTGGCCCCTAAGCCTCATGTGATTATAGACTTGGCCAAATGTAGCATTTGTGATTTTTTCATTGTTTAGTGTTAGAATTAGTGATGTAAGTGTTTCACCCACCCAGAAGTGGAGCCAAGATGTAATGTATCAGCGGGAAGAAGGTTTGTCTCTCTTGCTGGTTTGTGCCTTGTGGTTTGCAGCCAGCCATGAGTGGTGGCCTGCCATGCTACCCTGCCCCTTGGAGCCAGATGAGTATGGACTGAAACCTTCAAGAAATGTAAGAAATAAACCTTTCTTCCCTAATTTTGGGTGTCGGGTATCTTGTCTCAGTACTGAGAGTAAATGTAACCAAGACAAGATATAAGATACTTCCATGACAAAGAACACAAAGAAATTTGTGACCGCCAAACGGGTTCTTCAAAATCCTCTGAAATATAAACTATACAGAGAAAAACAAAGAACATAACCACAAATATATCACTAGAAAGAAAGCCAGCAGACAAGACAAAAAATTCAACAGAGAGTAAAGACAGCAAAACAACAACAGGAAAATAATATGAAGAAAATAAGGCAATATGTATCATTCATAACCATCAATTTAAACTGACTTAACTCACCAATCAAAAGAAACAGACAGGCAGAATGGATCAAGAAGCAAGATCCAATAATATACTGCATTTAAGAAACACATTTAACTCAAAAAGAAATTCATAGATTGAAATTCAAAGGACAGAAAATAACACTCTATGTGATAAGTTCCCAGACAAAAACAGGGGTAACTGTTCTATTCACAGGCAATGTGAACTTCAAATCAAGAAAGACCAAATGAGACAAGGAAGGTCACTACATACTTGTTAAGGAAGACTCCAAGAAGAAGAAGAGATAACTATCATGTATTCAACAAACAAGGGTGAACCCAACTACATAAACAAATAGTAATGTACATAAAAATCATATAAACACTAACAAAATAGTCCTGAGAGACCTTAATATCCCTCTTTGACAATTAGAAAAATCAACCAGACAAAAATCAACAAAGAAATATCATAATTAAAGCAAAATGGTGAATAAATGGGTTTAGGAGCTGTTTACCGGATGTTCCACACCACAGTATCAGAATACACATTATTTTCAGCTGCATTGGGATGTTCTCCACAATAGATGACATATTAGCCCATAGAACATGCTGAAATAAATGTAAAGGAATTGAAATTATTCCATGCATATTATCTGACCATAGTGCAATGAATTTGGAAATCCGTAGCAAAAGAAACCAACAAAATTTCATAAACACATAGAAATTTAGAGAAGATATAATTGCACTAATGATGGAACTCTTTAAAAAAAATCTGAAAAGGAAGCAATACATCAAAAGTCATCCCTGGAAGCAAGCATTACTCTGAAATCAGAGTAAGAGTCAACCAGAAATTAAAACTACAGAACAATTTCCTTAATTAATATTGATACAAAAATCCTTAACAAGACACTGGCAGACAGAATACAGAAACATATTAAAAAGATTATACATCATTACCAAGTAGGATTCATCCCAGGGATTTAGAGGTAGCTTAATATAAGCAAATTAATAAATGTAGTACATTGTGTTAACAGAACCAGAGACAAAAATCACATGATCATCTCAAAAGATGCAGACAAATTTGACAAAGTCCTACACACATTTATGTTAAAAATCCAAAAGAAATTCAGAATAGACAGCCTTTACCTCTATCTGATAAAAACTACCTATGACAAACTAGCAGCTAACATACTAAATGGTCAGAAATCAAAAGCTTTCACTGTAAAATCAAGAACAAGACAAAGATGTACATTATCACCATTTCTATTCAATATAGTTCTAGAAACATAAGCCAGAGTCTTTTGACAAGAGAAAGAAATAAAAGGACTAAAGATAGAAAAGGAAAAAGTTAACTATCATTATTTATAGTTAACGTGATACTCTACATAGAAGACCATGGAAAAACTTCTAAATTTAATAACTCCTCCAAAACACTTCTAGATTTAATAGACAAAGCCGGCACTCAAAAATCAATAACACTGCTGCCTTTAAGAATTCCATGAATGGAAGAAATTGTAGCATGTCACATAATATAGAAAGGGCACTTCAAAGAATTGTGGCAGATGTTGTGTGTTAACTGCTTTTTGCAACATGTATTATATTTGAAAGTTTGAACAGTAAGTCTGAATAAAACATCCCAAAACTGAAAAAATATCAGTAACCTTTCTATACAACAAAAAACTCATAGACTGAGAAATTAAGGAAACCACATCTTTGACAATAACATCCAAAGAAATGAAATACTTGGTAATCAATCTAATGAAAGAAGTAGACAATCTATATATTGAAAATTACAGTACTCAGAAAAGGATATTAAAGACAATATCAAAGAATAGAAATATATCCCTTACTCATTAACAGGAAGAACCAACATAGTAAAATAGTCATATTCCCAGAATTTTTATGCAGGTTTAATGCAATCCCAATGAAATCACCATCAGCATACCTCACAGAATTAAAGAAAACAATTCTACAATTCATTTGAAACTAGAAGAAACCTAGAAAAGCAAAATAAGTTTTGAGACCAAAGGAAAGGGGACATTCACAATCCCTGAATTGCGATTATACTACAAAGCTACTGAGTTAAAATCAATATGATTTTCTCCAAAAAATAAATCTGAAGATAAGTGGAACAGATTAGAAAGATGTAGACACAGCTAGAGACACACTTAATCACCTTATCTTTGACAAAAGGCCCAAACATGTTCATTGGAAGAAAGATAGCTTCTTTAATAAATTGTGCCAGAAAAACTGACTTTTCACATGCTAAAGATTAAAATCAGACACATATCTATTGCCATGCACTGAACTAAAGTCAAAATGGATGAAATTTCTAAATATTAAAAGAGAAACACTAAATCTATTGGAAGAAAAAATAGATAGGGATCATGAAGACATATGTGTAGGCAAAGAGTTCATGAACAGGACACAGACTACATGAGAAACACTATACAGAATCAGCCAATGGGATCTCACCTTATTAAAAATCTTTTGAACAAAAAAAAAATCACCAACAGAGTCAAAGGATGACCCACATAGTGGGAGTATATTATAGTCAATTGTCTCCCAGACAAAGGACTTCTTTTTAGAACATAAAAATAATTGGGATACAATGAGTGTACTCCCAAATTCAAAGACCCAATACAAAAATGGGCAGCTGAAATGAATACACACTTCTCAGATGAAGAAATGCAAATGCTGAATAAATAAATAAATAACTGTTCAATATCACTGGCTGTTTGAGACATGCAATTGAAACAGCACAGATTCCACCTCACTCCAGAGAAAATGGCTATCATCAAGAAATGAACCAATAACAAGTGATGGAGGAGGTTTGGAGAACAGAAACTCTTCTCTCTTGTTGGTGGGAGTGTAGGCTGTGGTAACCACTATGGTAATCTGTGTGGAGATTCCTCAAAAAGCTAGAATTAGAGGTCCTATTCAATTCAGCTATTTCCTTCATAGGTATCTTTCTGAAGGAATTAAAAACATTGTACCACAGTGATATATATGTGCACACATGTTTCTAGCAACACAGTTTGCAATAAATAAATCTTGAAAAACAATCCAAACATGCTACAACCAAACAATGGATAAAAAATACTATGTTCATTTTAAGCAACAGAGTTTTTCTCAGCCATAAAGTAGGATAAACTTGAGATTTTTATAGGTCAATGGATGCAATTTGAGACCATACTCACAAGAGAAACAAATTGGAGTCACATGTGTAAACATCGTCTTGTCTCTCTAGTGTGAGAAGCTGACTCAATAAGATTCAATGTGTAAAATAGATATTGTGAAATGGGAAGAAACTGTTCAAAGGAATGAGAAACTAGAAGGTGGAAAGCAAAAAGAAGGAAGGGAAAAGTAAAAAATATATACAATATATTTAAGATAGCTATAGTGCTCATTTTTCTTAGTTCATGGTAAGGAAAGGTTTGTGTTAGTTTAGTATGGACAATTTTTTCATGCCTATGTCTTGAATCTGAGTTACAACTTTGAAGATAAGAATACACATTGTATTAACCACTGTTATTCTCTATTATTGTTATTAAACTTTAAGGTTGTTTTCTCTTCAAAATAACACTTTTTTAAAAAGATGCTGATAATTTGTTTTGTTGATTGCCTAAAGAATACATCAAAAGACGTTTTCCATGACTGAGTAGAAATGATATATGTCAGATTACTGAAGGTGAAGGGCTGGAGTGAATTTTCCATGTAAAATTTATGCACCCAGAAAACCCATCTTTTATTCATACTTTAAGGAACAGATTTGTGAAAGATAGCATCAGTATTTTTAAATTCCACTCTAATTACTTTTTCTATATACAAGTTATTATACTGGGAACCACTGTTTTTCAATTAGAAAGCTTAAATTCAATGGGTATAATTGGATCCTAGAATGACAAAGTCTTAGTGCTGGCACTTAATCATCAAAGGCCCACAGGATTTAGTTACCATGATGGAATGAAGGGGAAAAGCAACAATCAGAATATTTTGATTTACCCATCTTTTATTCATACTTTAAGGAACAGATTTGTGAAAGATAGCATCAGTATTTTTAAATTCCACTCTAATTACTTTTTCTGTATACAAGTTATACTGGGAACCACTGTTTTTCAATTAGAAAGCTTAAATTCAATGGGTATAATTGGATCCTAGAATGACAAAGTCTTAGTGCTGGCACTTAATCATCAAAGGCCCACAGGATTTAGTTACCATGATGGACTGAAGGGGAAAAGCAACAATCAGAATATTTTGATTTATATAAATATATGGTGTTGGCTAATTAATCATGATGTTCTTAAAATGGAATTTCAGTGGAGGTCCTTAGTATTCTTGAGCAAAGTTCTGTCAGCATCTGCAGTTACTTTTCTTTTAAAAGACAGCTTTTGGATTTTTACCAGGTCTTAATGGGAACTGAACATTTGACCATGGGCCATGAGGTTCCATGTGACATCAGCTATGAGTCATGAATTGTGAAACAAATAGGAAAGCTATTAAATTCTTAAATTAATATATATAAATATAACACTTCCATCTCAAGTAAACAAAAACCTCCTCTGAGTCATAAAAACACAATCATACCCCTTCAGTCATTCTTAGACTTAAATCAGTTTACAGACCCAGCACCCTAAGGAGGCCAAGTCTTCCTAGGAAAAAACCTTGGTACACTACCAAGAACTTACACTGTTAATATATCTATTTTTGCCTAAAGGGACCTATTACCCATTACCAGGACAACTAGACACAGAAGCAGAAGAAGAAATAAGAAGAAGAAAAAAGAAGAAGAAGAAGAAGAAGAAGAAGAAGAAGAAGAAGAAGAAGAAGAAGAAGAAGAAGAAGAAGAAGAAGAAGAAGAAGAAATAATCAGGTATTATAGGCACTACTGGACATTGGCTTTGAACTAATATTGATTTTGGAAAACTCAAACCATCATTATGGCAGCTTGGTCGGTGTAGAGGATAATGGATGTCAGATGATCAATGAATTTTTACCTTATTCAGACCCACAGTGGGTCCATAAGACCCATCAGAAGCAGCTTGCTCTTGCCTAGCATAGCCAGCAATGTACATACATCAACTCTCTAGCTCTGTAATACAACTTAGTATACAAGAACCTTGATTGCCGTGAACTGGATGTTATATCATTCACCAGGCTGCCAAATTGAATATCTACAACAGCACTCCACCATCAAAGTGTCAACATATATATACATGTGATCAAGTCCAAACAGGTCCCAAGGACAAAAGTCAAAGAAATGGCCCAAATACTCACAGATTCTAGACTTGTTGCAGCGCTGTCTTTCTCAGATATGCACCTATGACTTCATAGACAGTCTTCTTCAAAAAGTTGACAGAAGGGAAGTCTTGGTTTATAAATGGTTCTGTGCAGCATGCAGGGACCATCTGAAAGTAGACAGCTATAACATCACAATCCTTTTCTAAGATAACTCTGATAGACAACAGTGAAGGGACATCTTTGCAGTAGGTGGAACTTTGGACAGGTTCCTGGGTGTGTATTTTTCAGGAAAGGGAAAATGAACAGGCATATGGTTGTAGAAGTATCCCTAGGTTGTAGCCAGTGGTTGGGCTAATGGTGACTAAGCCTCACTAAATGGGCAGAGTATATGAAAACACTTCTGTCTCATGTAAATTCTCACAAAAGGGTAATTTAAGCAGAGGAGGATTTTAACAATCAAACACATAGGTGATCTTTTTCATGAATATCAGTCAGTATCTTTCTCTAGCCAATTCTGTTCTTGCCTCATGGACTTATAAGCAAAGTATCCATAGTGGCAAAGATGTAGGTTAGGCATGTGCTCTGCAACATGAGCTTTAATGCACTATAGCTAACTTGGGTGAGGTCATTGTTGAGTGCCAATCTATAAACAGCAAAAACCAACACTGAACCTTTGATATGGAATTATTCCCCAGGGTAGTCTAATATAACCAAGTAGATTTTATTGGGTCATTTCAATCATGGAAGACAGAGCACATTGTCCTTATTGGAGTAGACAACTATTCTAGGCATGGATTTGCCTTCCTTGCCCATAAAGCTTCTGCAAAGCTACCATATGTGTATATATATAACTGTGTGTATATACAAAGCTTTACATATTGGTGTAGTATTTCACACAGTATTGCTTTTGACCAAGGGACTTACTTCACAGCCATAGAAAGGGCGCACAAAAGGTATCAATCTTAGCATGTTTCTGCCATCCTGAAGAGACTGATGTGATAGAATGGGGTGGCCTATTGGAGACATATTGGAGACAAACTTATAGTACTTCTCAGGGCTAGGTTTTTTCTCCTGAGGGCTATATATGCTCCAAATCAGCATCCAGTTTGTAGCACTATTTTTCCCATAGCCAAAATTCAGAGGTGCAAGAAGCAAGGCATAGAAATGATGTACTACAAAATTTTTGCTTTCTAGTCCCATAATGTTATGCTCTGCTTACTCAGAAGTCTTAGTTCTAGAAGCAGAACTGTGTCTAACAGAAGGCGCAACAATGGTGTAGTTGAACTCTAGGCTAGGACTTCCTGTACATGTCTCTGAGTCAGCAAGCTAAGACAGGAAGTTTCAGTGCTAACAGGGGTGATTAATACAGACTACCAAGGAAGAAATATACTAGTATTCCACAATTGAAGTAAGGAAGAATGTGTCAGAAAGACAGATGATCCCTTAGAGTATCTCTTAGTACTATCATGCATTGTGAGAAAGTCAATGGATATGTATAGTAACCCAATTCAGGTAAGATGACAAATGACCCTTTAGGAGTGAATGGTAACCCTGCTAGGTAAAGACCCAAGAGCTACTGATATGCTTGCTGAAGGCAAACTGAATACAGAATGGATAGCAAACAAAGGTAACTATGACTGCAAGCCCACTTATAGAGGTGAGGACTATCATGTCATGAAACTTCTTTATTTTGTTAAGTAGTGTATTTCAGTATATATAAACACATGTTTTAAGCAAAAAGTTTTGCTTAATTTCTTCTCTTATAGTCTTTGATCCTGTAACATAAGATTCATTGTTTTTATATAATTACTTAAGTGTTGTTAAATTGACATCACAGTATTTAAGTTAAGGAATGTCAGAAGAGTAACTATCACTCAAGAAACTTTTCTATCTCTTCTAGAACAGAATTAATTCATTTTTAGTTATAGGTAGGTTAATTATAGTTAGGCAAAAATATGACTTTGTTATTTTTCCTTAACTAGAGATGAATTAAGTATTAAGGAGATGTGTTTGAGTGTCAAGTTAACAAGTTTTACTGCTTACACTTGATTTTTGATTTGATGGGATTGAAGAATGGCTAGAAAATTGGCAAAGCACATATCTGCTGGGTGCATCTGTGAGTGTTTCTAGAGGAGATTTGTGCAGGCCAGTGAATTGCATGGGAAATAAAGACACTGTAAATGTGGACAGCTCCATCCACTAGGGTGGTATCTAGAATGTCAGTCTGTTTTTTGTTACTGTTTTTATTTTCTCCTACTGTTCTCCTCTGCAAACATCAGACCATCAAACTCCAAATTCTTTAGTGTGTGTGTGTGTGTGTGTGTGTGTGTGTGTGTGTGTGTGTGTGTTTGTGTCTGAACTCAATATATAATTCAGACTGGCCTCTAACTCATTGCAATCTTCCTGCCTCAACCTTCTGAGTGCTGGAATTATAGATGTGTGGCATCTTACTTGGCCAGATGCTAGACTCTTCAGCTTTGGAATACGATCTTACACCATATTTTGTCTTACAATATC
>PVJX010047223.1:0-11967 GCA_004027295.1 Dolichotis patagonum
TGCACGCGTCTATATGTGCGTACGTGCATGTGTGCATGCACTTGTGTGTATGTGTGTGCATACGGCGTGTGCGTGTGTGCATGTGTGTGCATGCATGTGTGTACGTGTGCGTGTCTGTATGAGTGCACATATGTGTGTGTGCACATGCATGTGCATGCGTGTGGTGGAGCAGGGGAGGAGGCTGACAAGGCCCTCAGTGGAGGTGCACAGGGAAGCGGGGCGGGGGTGCGAGGTGCGGAGAGCAGCAAACAGGAGACATTGCGACGCTGACTGCTGACGCCTGGGACACAAAGAAGAAAGGAGAAGACAGGAAGTTAAAAGAGTGGTCAGAAAGAGAAAGAAACTGAAAAAAAAATGCTTTCATAAAAGCTAATTGATGAGAGTTTAAATAAGGAGCAGGAATTTCACATTCTATGAAGACAGCAGGAAAAGACCAAAGCAAGAGGTTGGTGGAGACAGAAGCCCAGAGTCACTGGCACCCACCGGGAGGCAGGGTGGGGCCCCAGGAAGCCCCTTGGGGTTCAGGCCTTGCTGCATGAAGGAAAGAGCACCTTGGGGAACGAGCTTTTACACTGCTGGAAGAGCCAGTGGACTACATGGAAGTGAGTTCAATAAAAGAAACAAGTGACCTCCAGGAAGAATCAGGGAGCACGGAGTGCTGGCCGGGGAGGGAGCCCAGCACCAGGTCAGGGCCAGGCGAAGCGGTCCGTGCTCCGGCTTCAGGTCACTCACCGGTGGCCGGAGGGGAGGAGGTGGCTGAGACCTGAGGAGAATGAAAGGTTGTAGCAGGGCTGTTGCAGGAACAGAAGAAGGTCCTGGGGTGAGTTTGAATCCTGCAAATTCTGAGATCACACCTTTCAAGCACTGTTTGGGACATGATCCCAGGACTGTGGAACCAAGGCGGTGGGAACCGAGGCGTTGAGGGTAAAAGCTACCAAGGACACTAAAGGCTGGATTCTGCCCTAGAAGCTGGAGTCCAGCCCCTCACGGTGGAGGGTTTTCTGCCAGACACCAGGATGCGGGACCTGGCCCACCCCTCCTTTCCCCTGCTGCTGGAGGGCGCCCTGGTGCAGCTCGGACCCTCACACCAGGGGATCCCTTGCGCCCCGTCATCACCCTCTCCCGCAGAGACCTCAAGCTTGAGGGAAGAAGCTGGTCGTCAGAAATCCAAGATGACGTCCAAGATTCCCACCTGGTGGGCACACTGTGTGTCACCCGTCCACCCTTGAGTGCGGCTTTAAAGGAGTGGCACTCCCGAGAGCCTGGCCCAGCACCAGGGAAAAGAGGACCGTAGGTCCTTAATACAGGGCTTGGAGGCCAGAGAGGACCTGGAGGCCAGCGAGAGAGGCTACCCGAGGTGGGGCTGAGCTGAGCAGCTGCACAGTTGAGAGAAACGGAAAGCAGCATCAGACATTCTCTGCAGGGCTGTGGTGGGGTCACATGGCGAGGCCTGCCAGCCACCTCTGTGGGCTCCCAGGTCCCCCACCAACAGCCAGCGGAGGATGGAGACTTGAGTCTCACAGCAGGGAACAGGGTTCTGCTGACCACTAGCCAGTTCAGAAGACACAGCCTCAGACAAGACCACAGTCCCAGTACCTCAGTCTCCAGCCCCGGCGCAGGACTGACTGCCCCAGGGCAGCCATGCGAGGATAAACGGACACAGCTCTAAGTTGCCGCCGAGGTGGAAATATGTCATGCAGCAGTGGGGAATGAGTACAGGAGGAATCAGTGCGTCAGAGATGTGCCCACCAGAGCTGCGGGAGACCTCCAGAGACAGCCCCGTGGAGTCCCACGGAGCAGCAACAGCTGCCCAGTCCTGAGGCCTCCTCTGCACCTGGAGGTTCAAATCTAAGTCCAAGCCCAGGAAGGGGAAGTGGGAGTCCCTCCTCTCCTGGCACTGAGAGATCAGCAGTCTGCAAGAAACCTGCGCGGTACACCAGGCCGCGGGCTGTGTGGGTTCAAGGCTGGAGCAAGGCTCAGAGTCGGAGATGGAGGCCACACTGGACTTGTGGAGGGAGACTCAGGGCTGTGCCGGCTTCCAGCCTGGACATGGGCCATTTCCTCTCTGGCTCTCCGGGACTTTGCATCCCTCCTTCTGCCCTCAGGGTCACGAGCAGGCATTGATTCTCTCTTTGCAAATGGGCAAGCTACAGGGCCCCTTGACTGCAGATTCTCCCCTTTGCTGGTTTGATTCTCAGCCCTCCCTTTCCTGCTCCTCAGCAGAGTGGAAATTAAAGGTGACAGCAGCAAATATTATAGCCAGGCCAACCAAAGGTACTTGCTGTTCAATGCAAGGCCACACTCAGATGGCTGGGATCTCCTGCCAAGCTGGACTGTGTGCTTAATCATTTTGAAGTGTAACACTGAACACGTTATCATAGACTTTCCCTGTCTAATTGAGGCACTGGTATTTAATGCAAAGGTTCTGGGGGAGAGGATGCCTCATTCAGATTCAATGTGGGATGAGCAAGTTCACCCCTGAAATAAAACTTAAAATCTTGCTCAGCAAATACCTTCTGAGGCTTAAGCAGGAGGCATCTTGCCAGGTGCTGTGGAGCAGCCAAAAGTAATGCAGGGGTCACGGCCTCAAGAAGTTCCCTTGCACATGAATCCAGCACAGCCAAGAGGATGCAGAGGAAAGAGGAAAAATCAAGCAGGACAATTCCATGTTCACAGCCATCCCAGGCACACGGAAGACCTTGTTTCAAAAAGCAAAAGGAAAATGGAATAAGGAAGGAAGGAGGGAGGGTGGGAAGGAGAGAAGGAGCAGGAGGAAAGGGAAGTTGCTTAGCAAGTGCAAGGGGGAAGAGTCTCCCAGCAGGGTGCACAGGGAAGGAGTCAGAACCTAGGAGGAGGCAGCTGGACGTATGTCTGGAAGGAAGTGAATGACGGAGGGTGGCCATTGCAAGAGCAACAGGAGGTCAGAGACAGAACGGCCGGAAGGAGTGAGGCAGGTGCTGGGCCAGGTGGAGAGCTGTGCTGGAAAGAAGAAGTCACCAGGTTTTGCCTCCCAGTCACAGAACAAAGAGCAGAGAGCTTTACAGGGTGTGTCAGTCCAGCTGAGAGGGCTTGGGGAAGCCACGTTTTCCAGGATGTGCAGCTCTGTCTGTGCGATCAACTCCAGCCACTTGAAGTCACACCTTCCAAGTCATGTGGGAGATGCCTTGACACTCCCGAGCCTCCTCTCTTGGGTCCTGAATTCTTTATCAGTCGAGAGTCTCGAGTCGCCAGCCTTTAGAATGGCAGAGCTTAGTGCTGTGCGTTGTGCAGCTCCTCTGATGGCAGCCTCTTGTGTTAGCCTCTCTGTCCCCCCGACAGCCCTTTGCAGGACACCCGGCTTCTGTGGGGGAGCTGAAGCACCCTCCCTCTTTCCAGCGATGGAGACAAATTGCTCCCTAGGGAGGTTCCTTTCTTTGATGCCAATCTCACGCATCTTCGGGTTTAATTTGCTTCTCCATAGCAGAGGGTGATATTACCGGATTTTGTCCACCCTCGCAGCCCATCCTGCCTGGGCTTCCGCACTGCTGTAGCGGGGTTGGAGGGGAAGGTGGGCATTGGGTGGACTGATCCCGGCAGTCTGGCTTCCATGCCGTGCCTCCAAAGAGGTGCTGTGAGTCCCTCCTTCCCCATAGAACCACAAGTAAGATATGGCAGAGAACATGTCTGCTGATTGCCTGGACTTCCAGAAAGGGCCAGCTAGACCTCGAGTCTGGGGGCAGCTGTTTAGACAAAGACATGAACTCTAGTAAGACAGAATCAGCTCCAGTCCTAGCTCTGCTGCTTTCCGACGTGTCGCCTCGGCATGGTACTTACTCCAGGCCTCAGTTTCCTTGACGTAAGGTGAAGCTAAGGCTCATGCCTGCCTCCTGAGGCTGCTGAGGGAACGCTCCGGAGCACCTGCACAGTGGCTGGCGCTGTGCTAGGCCCACCAATGACATTACCATGGGCCCCTACAGGAGTGCTTGCAGTCCTCAGGAGCAGTCTTGCTGCCAGCAAGGGCTGCAGTCAGATTCCTGGCAGCCAGAGGCCTGGATCAGCCCAGCAAGCGAGCCTTCTGCTCCTTGCTCCTCCTTCCTGGCACCTGAATGTGCCCTGCAGTTAGGCAGGGTCACACAGTAGTCAGCAAGCCCAAAGAAACTCTCCAACCAGCTATGTGAGTTTCCACCTTGTAAGCTCTGTGTCAGTGGTCTGGGGCCCCCAAAACCAAGGTTTTCAAGTCACCTGATGCAGAGGCACAAGATTCCCAGTTTCACTGTGATTGATAGTAAAAAGCTATGCTGTCAACTCAGATTTCTAAGCTTCCAGAAATAAGTAGGCCAGTAAAGCCGGAGAAGGCTCCTACCTTGTGGTGGTGGCATGCTTGCTGTGGGTTTAGAAGTTCTGCTAGCTCTAACACCCTGTTGGTGTTTCAGTCAGCTGAGGGCATGGGGTAGCACTGGCACCACAGAAAAGAAAAACTCATAAGTCAAGCCCCTCCTCACCCCGCCGCGCAGTTATTGCAAAGGGCTGCACTGAAGCTCTGCACAGGACGCTTAGGCCTCCAAGCCGCCCCACATACTCCGCCCTTCGTCAGCACACCTGAGGCCAGGACCTTGCCGGTGCCCCCCTGCCCTGGTCATTTTAACTCCTCACCTCACACTGCAAACCTTCCATCCAGATAGCCCAGCCAACTGCCAGTGGCCCAGAAATAAAGTGCCAGCACTCGGCTGGTGACAAATAGCTTGCCACGAGCTCCTTGGAGCTGGCATGGAGGCTCAGGCTCAAGCCCTCTCCTTGGAAAGGAGTTGGTCCTCAGGTATCTGGAAGCAAAAATGCATCAAAACCTGCAGTGAGGTGCAGGTGGATCAGGGAGGAAAAGAGAAGGGCCGCTCAGAACACACCCCGGGGACTCTAAGATCCCTGGGAATTGTGCCATCGTGCCCCAGATGCACAGAATAAACATCCTCATGAGAGGCCTCAGGAGAAAGCTGGTGGAGCTGAGGAGGAGGGGGAGGCCCCCCACTGTCAGCTCCACAGGGGCTAAAGCTGCGTCTCCCCTGGCTGAAGCTGAAGGTGGGCAGAGCCACAGCAGGCCAGCGGCCAGTCTGCACCAGGCTTTCTGGCAGAGGCCTTCCTAAGGCCTGAGGGTGGCTCTGTGGAGGGGCATCAGGGGTGGCATCCAGTTCCCCTTGCTCATCCTGAGCAGGTGCTGTTCTCCTGCATCCCTTTCCCTGGAACCCCACCTCCAGTGTATCTGCTGCATTCGGTCCTGCAGTATTCATGCCCAGCATCAATGTTTCATCCATCCCGTCACTCAGCTTTGGAGGCAAGTTGGGAACGTCAACCTCTCCAAGATCTCTGTCTCCTCAGTATGACTGAAAACCACAGTGAGGCACCAGGAAGCCCCTACACCAAGCTCCTGCTGCCTGCCTCCTGCTGGGGACCAGGCCCGTCCTTCACAGTGACCACCACACCACAGCTGCCTTTCGCAAGCCGTGCATGAGCCCACTCCACCTTCACCAGCCCACGTAAGACCGGCATGGCCTTCCCCACCAGCCTCCCTCTGGCCTCTGGAGGCTCCAGCTTCTCCTCCCTGGGGCTCCTGAAAGCTGTTTTCCTTCATGCAGCAAGAGCTGCTCCTTCTTCCAAAGTCAGCCAGAATCCACACTTCCATGAAGCCGTGTCTCCCACCCCACCATCACCTCCTTTCCCTCTCTGTGGACACTCGAGGACTCGGCATTGACTGTTTTGTTGTTGTTGTTCTTCTTCTTCTTCCAACTGAACTGTAAGGCCTCTGAAGACAGAGTCTGAGTCTTAATGTTTCCATCCTCCCCACAGGGCGTGGCCCAGCACTGGCACACAGTCGATGCTTAATAAATAACTCACGTGACTGAAATAACTAGGAACTTTGGTCTGTAACATTTGCATGGTTTTCTATCTGGGCCCAGTCACAAATGCAATAATGATAATACCTGCAGAGACACTTTTGTCTCTGAGAAAAGAATATATTGTCTTAATAATAATCATTTCGATTGAACCGTATTCTGTGCTCAAAACAGCAAAGCAGATTACAAGTGTGACCTTACCTCTGAG
Source organism: Dolichotis patagonum (assembly GCA_004027295.1). Taxonomy (NCBI): domain Eukaryota; kingdom Metazoa; phylum Chordata; class Mammalia; order Rodentia; family Caviidae; genus Dolichotis; species Dolichotis patagonum. The sequence goes on from PVJX010047223.1 coordinate 6,073, forward strand.
CTAAGCGCCATTATAATGTCTATTTCACACCTGAAGGAGCTGGGGCACAGGGAGCCTGTGACCTTCCCAAGGTCACACAGTTGTGTACAGTAGAGTTCTGGGGACGGTGGGGCAAGAGAAGAGCTCACAGGTACTCAGCTCTGTACAGAACAGGCAAGCTCCTTGTCCCCCTCCCCACAGTCCACCCACCCTGGGCTCTGCAAGGTGGGCTTAAAGGGCACCTGACCAGGCCAAGGAAAGACTGAGTGATGACTGTCTGCAGACACAAAGCACCTATGTCATTCTGACCCCAACCTCCCTTCCATTCACAGGGGCCAAATGTCAGATACGTATCCCAAAGTAGAAGGCGGGAAAATAGAATCCTAGATTAACAAACAGGGTCTTCTGGGGAAATTTATAGACATTCAAGAGTCTGTCAGCAAAAGGCAATCTGCAGCCCCACTGCCTAGTAGTGAACACGGAATCAGTGTTCTGCCACACAGACAACTTCATATAGCTCTTGAGTCCTTCTTCCAAAATGTCAACAGGTCACACAGTATGGCTAGGTTTTGAAGGAGAAACTTCACTAAGAAGATCAAAGCAAATAAATCATCTCTTAAATCAAGACATAGAGACAATATAGAAAACAGAGAATGTTTCCCCAGACAATCGAAATCTTTAGAGGTACAGAACAGAAATTATATCCATGAAGTGAGAACACAATGTCAAAATGGGAGCAACTGTTGACTAAGCTCTGTAGAAATAAAATGCAATAAAATTACATGCATCACAGTTTCTGAAATTCATAAAAGATTTAATAAAATCACAGAAATAATCTAGGAGAAATGAGGAGGAGGAGGAGAAGAAAGAGAAGAGAGAAGGAAAAGAGGAAAAGAAATGAGCCATGAGTAAACAGTGATCAATTCAGATGTAGTACCTAACTAATAGAAGTTATATGAAGAGAGAACAAAATCAGATAGAAAGATATTAACAAAGTAATAAAAATAATATAGGAAAAATCCAATTGAGCAGATTAAAAAGCCCATTTAGTGATGAACACAATGAAAAAAGGGTCCATAGCCAAGAACCCTAATCATGAAATTTAACATGAGAGGAAAAAAAAAGAAAAGAGGAAGGGAGAGAGGGAGGGAAGGGAAAGGAGAAGAGGGGAGGGGGCAGAGGTAGGGGAGGCAGGGAAGGGAGGGAGGGGTGGGAGAGGCCTCATGCAATCCGCAGGGGACCTGAGTAGCTCTGGGTTTCTCAGCGTGCTCACCAGAGGTTAGGAGGCAGTGGAACGATGCCTTCAAAGTTTTAAGGAGACCTTCAAAATTAACTGTTTAGCCCAACCACCAAGCATGTTTGAGATACAGCAAGATATTTTCCAGTACAAAAAGACATAAGTAACCTGTCTCCCCAAATATTTCCTAGGAGGTACTAAAAGATAAGCTCCAGCAATGCATACACGTGTGCATATATGCATAATGCATATACATATCTTGACACACATCTATGCAGGTACATACAGAGACATGTACACAGTGCATACATGGACACACACATACATACCAGCAGACAAGCGCATATGTGCGTCCACGCACACATGCACACATAAAAATAAAGGAAAAGGGAAAATAAACCAAGAAAGGAAGATTAGACTCAGTGAAAGATCAGAAAAACAGAAAAACGAAGTCCCAGGGTGAGCCAGGCCTAGAGAGGGGAAAAGCATGAAGTTTTAGGGGGAAGATAACCAGGAAGAAAAGTAAAACCGAAAACAAGAACAGAACAAAACAAAAATCCCTAGTGGTTTTATTTCTCTGGGTAAATCCTGCTCAGCACGAAACTAAGCAAATGAAAAGAATTTCCAGCTCTAGGAAAAGGGGAAACGAGCTTGTGCAGGAGCAAAAGCAACAACTGTGGCAGACCAAGGGGCTTCGCAGTGCACAGCACTGGCACGAGTCTAACCAGCTGTTCATTTATCCAAAATGTGTGCGGCGGTTACACGGAGGGGACTGAAGAAGTGGACACAGCAAGTGCGAGAATAAGAGCCCGAAATCTTCAACCAGGTGACCCTGCCCATGACCCTTCCCCAGACAGGTCCTGGGCCGCTTGCCCCTCTCACCGGAGTCTCTCCTTAAACCTCACTTCTTTAGTCCAGGATCTCTGACCTAACGCTCCCCAACCCACCTCCCTCTTCCTCTGCTTTAATTTCTTTATTACATTTTCTGACCATACATTATATAATTTTACAGGATATCGCTTACTGCCAGGAGACCCGTAATAAATATTGGTTGAATAAAGTAATAAACAAATTATCCCGAGAGGAAATCAATAATGAATGCCTATCTTAGCTCGGATGTCGCCCGGAGCCGGCCCTGAGACAGGGATTAGCGCGCGGGTTTATTTGAAGTGGTTTCCAGGGCCTGGGGGAGAGGGATTTGGAGATCGTTAATAAGCAGAGTTTCCGTCTGAGATGGTGAAAGGTTCTGGCCATGGTGGGAGCTAGCGGTTGCTCGACACTGCGAATGTGTTTCTGCCATTCCGCTTTACGGTTCAAAATGGCTAAGATAGTGAGCTTGGTGCGCTCTGCATTTTAACACAACGAAAAAGTAGATTTTTAAAAGATCTGGCTGGGGAGATACAGAGAGCATCGCAGGGAGTGTGATAGGATGAGGCAGCCAGGAAACAAGGTTCCCAATCTGCCGTGAACCCCTTGGGGGGACTAGGCCTAGATCCGCAGGGAAACTGGGGCTCAGCCCAGCACAGGGGTGCCAGAACGTGGACCCCAAGCCCCGGAAGACCAGGGCTCCTCCGGGAAATTGTAGTAGTTCCGCCACTCTGTGCTCAGGGGGACAGTCTTCGAAGGAAGTCCTCAGACAAAGAGAAGAAAGAATCGGGAGCCAGGAGGAGGCCAGTCACATGGTGGGGGGGGTGGCGCAGGGACCAGGCCTGCGCTGGGTCAGGGACCCAGAGCCGCTGCTGCAGGGAGCATGGCCCGCAGGTGTTCCTCAGTCCCAGGGAGCTGAACCCCACCAGAGGTGCTGGAAGAGTTCAGGGCCTTGCGTCTAGAGAGCAGTGCCGCAGTGTGGGAAAGGGATTCCCATCTTGTATGGTAACTTTCTCTAACTCTAAGCATCATTTCATTTTTAAATTGTGTCCACACCTTATTTTGAAAAGGGAAGCTAAATTTGAGATGAATATGAATATCACCAGGAAGTCATCCCACACTGATTTGTTTCTAATTTTTCAGAGGAAAATGTCACAAAATGATTAACCAACCTGTGGAAGAAGAACTCAGTAAATGTTAATTGAAAGAATTGAAGCCAAACGCAATGGAAACCAGTAATCTGTTGTATTCAATTCTGAAACCTTTTGTTGTGCTCCTGTTATGTGTCGGGCACTGTGTGAAAGATGAGAGGTATGAGGCTTTCAGTGGGAGGGGTAGTGTCTCCCCAAAATCCGCGTCCCCCTGGAGCTTTAGAACCTGACCGTGTTTGGAAGTCTTGGCATGTGTCATTAATGGAAGCCATAACGGATTGGAGCGCCCCTGGATCGGAGACTGAGCTCCTCCAAATGCCCATGTGAAGGTACACAGGAGAAAGCCACCTGCAGACAGAGGCAGAGACGAGAGGCAAGCTGGGAGAGGCCGAGGGGCTCCAGCAGCGCTGCACCTGGGAGGACAGTGTGGGCGGGGCCTCGCACAGAGCCCCTGGGGAGCTGGGCCAGCCACACTTCAGCTGGCTTTCAGACACTGACTTGTGGCAAATTATCACGCAGCCTCAGGAATACACCCTGCCTGTCCACCTCTGGCCTTTGGCTTCCCCCTGCAGATCCCTGCTCCTCCTTCCTGCAGCTGAGCTGGGGTGTCCCTCTGCGAGTCTGCTGCCACTGAGTAGGTTAGTGAGCAAGAGGAGCCCCGACCTGGTTCGAGGTGTGGTGACCCAGGCTGCCAATGTGTGAGGCTGGTGTGCAAATAAACACTAGGGTGTGCCGTTTCTAGATTTTCTGTCCCTTGATCCTCAGTCAAATCCCAGTTCACACCTGGAGACAGACCTGCGACTCAGTGTGGTAACTACTGTGATACAAAGCCAGGAATGAGTGATTCATTTCACCCAAAGCGACCAGCGAGAGCTCTTGAGCAAAGCCACCGGGATGGGAGTGGCAGCAGGGCACCTCGGGGACACCTTTTGTAGACAAGGACAGTGACCCAAGGGGTCACTGAGACCCAGGAGTGGCTCTGAGTGGGTGAGGAGTGTCCAAGGCAGGGGTGATGCAGCTGCAGCGGGCGACAGAGCACAGCAGTAGGGACACCACCCTTACTGCGGGCGCTTCGCGGTCACTAAGGAGCGACATCAGAGGCTCCACCACTCTCAAAGCTATCGTGCGGGCCAAAAGATGGCCTCAGCAGAGGCACGGGGAAGGCTTGGAAGAAGCCAGAGTCCAGAGCCCGTGTAAATGGCTGCGGCAGCGGTTGTACGTTTGATGATGAAATGAGTAAAAGTAGCGCAGAGGTATTGGGGACAGAAAGGAAGGAGTCCCTTCCAAGCACAGGTCTGGACAGCACGTGGAGGGCAGAGGAATGTGAGTGGTGGAGCCCTTGATGGCGTGAGTGGCGGGGTCAGACCCTGCATGGCTAGACCCTTTCCTGAGACCGACACACAGCGGGAGGCGGCATTGGAGGGGTACTGAGTGCACCGCCTCGAATTGACTGTGGAGTAGCTCTAGGTTCTGACAGCCAGGCTGCTGCTCTGCCGCAGCAGAAGTGGATGCTGCCACTGCTTCATACCTCTGCAGGATGCAGACCCTCCCGAACGTGGCTCCCAGCTCTGCTAGTGTCCAGGGGTCACTGCAGGTGGGCTGTGCCCCTCTTCGCGGTCTGTCAGCTCTGCCAGCCCAGCTGCCTCCTGGGTAGCTGCTCCCCATCTTTACCCGAGTGACCCTCTTGTCTTTCGCAGTGCTCTGGTGCCCGTCAGCTGAGGGCTGCTGTGAAGTCCCTCCAGTGACGCTGGTCCCTGAACGGTACAGTGTTGGTGCTTGGGAATGGGATCATCAGAGACGGGGTCCCGGGGCGGCTTTGCCCACAGCTCCAGTCCGCTGGGACTTCCAGGTGGAGCTGCACAGGCAGCGGCTGACGAGACTGAGTGAGGGAGGAAAGTGAGGTGGGCCATGGACGCGAATGCAGCGACTGTCAACCTCACAGGGAGCATAAGAGAAAAGACTGATAACGGGGCCTCGGGATCCCCGAGAGGACCCTGGGGCAGGGGTGTGAACTGAGACGCATCTGAATGTTAGGAGGGGAATCACAGAGCAGTGTTTCCTCCCCCAAGAGCACAGTGCTAAGAAAGAGGCAGCCCGTCTACAAAACCCCGGGTCACGGGTCACGGATAAGGGTCCAGCAGTGGGCTCAGCAGCAGCCACTCCGCCCTCGATGAAGACGCTTCCTGTGGAGCTGGGGAGACAGAAGTGATTGGAGAAGCTGGAGATCAGTGCAAAATGAGGCAAGGTAATCAGGGTATTAGCTGGAGGGCCAGAGGAGAGTGTTTCTATTTCTACACAAAAGAACGGTGGGAAGGAGCCGTGGGAAATGAGGGGGAGGCACAGGGAGCAGGGCTGGGGTGCAAGGGGAGAACTGAGCACACAGAAGCACAAGTCTTAGGCAGACCTCGAGAACTTTCTTTGTGACTGCGCATTCACTCAGGAGCATCTCAGTGTCTCGGGTGCGTCAGGCATTGTGCTTGACGCTGGGGAAAGCAGCACCAAAAACTAGATAATAAAAGAGCTTGAAGCAAAAGGGATGGAGGAGGTTCAGTCCACAGCAAAATCCCATGGAGATCCCTGGAGAGGGGGGCAGTAGGTCCAGGCAGCTGGCTTTCGTTTCACCTGGTTTCTTCCTCTCTAAAGTAGTTTGCTGGTTATTTT
>PVJX010047224.1:0-11992 GCA_004027295.1 Dolichotis patagonum
GACAGTATAAGTTATAAAGGGCTTCAGATTAAGTTGATAGGAAAATTAGGGATGATTACCATAATATGTCCTCTTATTTTTGGGATAGCTGACCATGTCCTCAAGTCTAGTATAAGTAGACAAACTGGAACAGCACGTAATCCATCCAAGCAGAGTGGTGAGAATAATGTAAATTTTAAATCTTGTTACCCCATTAACAATATCCTCTGCCTCCCTTTTTTAGACAATACCTCACCTTTCACTCCCATGGGGTGCACTGCTTGTTTTGGGTCCCACTGCCTCCCTATATAGAGCAGCTCAATGGACCCTATCTCCTGATCTACTCTGCCTGTGTTTCTCTCTGTTAGTATTTCAAGGCCCTCTATACTAGAGATTATAGCCAATCTTTCTGCCTCATTTCTGCTATTCTATTTTTCTGCCATTGATAGTCTATTTTTGTCTTCCACTCCACTGTCTGCCTCATTCACTGAGGCTTCTCTGCCACTGTTCCTGAAATGCTCTTATTCTTGTTCTCTCTCCCTAGAATGTCCTTCAGTATTTTTTGTAGGGTTGGACTGGTGGTCACAAATTCTCCTGGTTCCTCTTTGTCGTGGAAGCATCTTGTTTCTCCATTATTTTCTAGAGAGAGTTTTGCAGGATACATCAATCTGGGCTGGAGATTGTTCTCCTTCAGCGCTTGAATTACTTTACTCCAAGCTCTTCTTGACCTGATGGTCTGTGTTGAGAAGTCTGCTGTGATTTTTATGGGTTTTCCTTTACAGGTGATCTGTTTCTTTTCTCTGATGGCTTTTAATATTCTGTTCTTATATTGAATTTCTGGGATCTTGATTATTATGTGTCTGGGTGTAGCTCTGTTTGGGTTGTAGGTGGCTGGAGTTCTGTATGCTTCATACCTCTGCATATCATTCCTTTTTTCTATGCTTATGAAATTTTCCTTAATAATTTCTGTGAATAGCCTTTGTAATTCCTCTGGTTGATTCCTGCTTCTTCATTCACATACTTTATTCTTAAGTTATAGAACCTTTTGTCATCTTCCAGTCTTTGTATCTTTACTGCCTGTTCCCTTGTTATTTTTAAGAGATCTTCCCTTTCATGACCCCACATTGCAAGCCTGTGTTCAATTTTTGATAGTCTGTCTTTGGTTTCTTTCAAGCAGTTTTGCCAGTTTTCTATGGAGTTTTTAGTTTCCTGATAATCTCTTTGAATATGTTTCATGAATTCTAGGTTTTTCCTGAATTCTTCATTAAATTTTTCTCTCCATTTTTGTTCCTCCATTCTTCTGTCTGTGTCTTCTTGAGAGGTGCCCAGCCCTTCTTTTATTAATCTACTTATCTCTTGTTTAATTTGAATTAATATTTCAGTTTTGGTCCTGCTTACAAGGTCTTGAAGATATCTCTTTATGTCCACTAACGCTGTGTTTGATGTTGCATTTTTGCTGCCCTCAATCTCTTTTGTATTTACCTCTCCTGGATCAGTGTTCTCAGGGTTGGGGGCTGGGAGTGTTTTTTTATTTCTCCCTTTCATCATGTTTTTGGTTCCTTCCATACAAGTGTACAGTGTAATTCCCAGACCCTTTTCTTGTTGTTTAAGGCTCCTCTAGAGGGTGCAGGCTAAGCGCTTTAGCCCTCTTCAATAGGTTATCAAAGATTAGAGTTCACCCACGGGCAGTGTGCACTAGCTCCTCCCTTCTGGGCCAGTCAACCTTTGCAGGCCTTCACTGCATCAGTGTGCACTGATCTCAGGGGCACAGCCTAGTCCCAGCAGATTCCACTAATCTGCTCGGCGAGGGGAGCAACCAGCTGAAGCCACTTCCTTATGGAGTTAAGGCTGTCCTGCCCAAATCCAACATGTCATCCAGTTGGTTTCCCCTTGCCCGTGGGAGGGTCTTATTCCCATCACTCACTGCATCCCCGAGAACTGCTGGGCTCCCCGACCTCCGACTTCAGTGCTGCTATGGTGGGAATTCACGGTGCCTCTGGGTGAGTTGTGTGCAGGGCCAGTCCGGGCAAGCTGCACACAGGGCTGTTCAGCTCCGTGCTCAGGGGGCTCAAGCCAGTCGCTTCGGCGCGGATCACTTGTTCAGGTCGGGCAGGGATTCAGGCAGCTCGAGGAGGGTGCCGTGCTTGCTGATCTTATCTTCACTAATAGTAGCCCCAGGACCTCATATTCAAGTGGTCTTTTTCACTTTAGTTTCTTCGTGGGTTGTGAGAGTCCATCTCTCTCTGTTTGGGTCTCTCCAGGGTGTTTTATTCTGGCATTTGAGCTGTCTCTCTCAGAGAGGGTCTCTCTCCTGCTACCTACCAGTCTTCCATGCCATCTTGTCTTCTCTGTCTTTTGTTCTTGCTCACAATAATTGGGAGGAGCTATCTGTGGTTGTTTTCCTTTGAAGAATGTTAAGAGGCAAGGCCAAATTCAAGAAGAAAATTACCAATTAGTTGTGGAGTCACGCTGTGCAAAAGGTGGGGGGGGTACGAGAATATTCTAATAACCCTACATTTTACTGACAAACCCTCCAGTCCACTCCGCTACTTCCTTCACAGTCCCTTACCTTAGGACTCCACACCTGCAAACATATATACATACAAAAGAGAACTAAGACCTGAGGCTAACATTCTTCACTGTTCCAATATATTCAGAAGTAATTCACTGGATTTAGAAAAATACAACAGGAAAATTAAGTTACAAAACCTAGTATGGAATCTCAGTTGTTTAGTTAATTAGGAATACATTTATGACTAAACTAAATTTCATAGTTTGAAGTTGTAAAGAATTTTCAATACTATTACAACCTGTATAATACTCTAATTGTTGGTCATTTTACAATATAAATGGAACAATCTCCAGAATATCACATATATAGTAACGTATCAAAATCCAAAGCCCAAGTACACATACCATCATCCCATGGCTAACCCCACAGAATTTTTAGGAATATCACAATAACTATGAACTCATTGTAATATTCTCCTTGCTTACTCTTCTCTGTATATTTTATGTTTTACTCTCTTAATTTTTTGCTTAACTACACCTCACTCATTCTCCCATTTCTTCTACCAGTCCAAAGTCTGCCTATCTTTGAAGATCCAGCTTAAATCCAGCTCTTGTATACCACCGTCTCTGATTTTCATTGCCCAGGGATATCCCAGGGTTACTGTATCTTTGCCTGAGTATTTGTGCCAATGACTGTGTACACATTTTCAGGTAATTTTAATATGTTGCTTTTGCTGTCCCAGCTATTACTCATCTCTTAGAAAGCAACAATAAGCTATTTTTCTGAGCTTTCATTTTTATAGTTGTAAAATGGGGTTATAGAACTAGGCAAGTTGTAATCTTTTCTGTTAGCAAATTATTAATACATTCACATAACCATTAATTCAGCCCTTAGCTGAATTTTAGCTTTTTTAGATGCTAGTCATACAAATAATCTCTAGAGATATAAAAATATGTTATAATATTTATTTGAATGACATAAATGATTTATGACACTGTCCTAGAGGAATCATTTTAAATGTAAAAGGTATTTTAAATGTAAAAGGTATATAACTATTAACACAGTACTGAAGACTTTCTGAAGAAAGTCAAGAAAAATAATGAACATATACAGGGCTCTAGCTGAGATAATAAAACTTAAAAATAAGTGTTCATTCCTGACAAAGTAAACACAGGGCATCATAGATACACAAGCGAGTCAGAGGCACAGGGTTAAAGAAATGTAAGATATTGGATAAAATTATAAAATTGCATCTTAGGTAAAAAGAGTTTAAAATTGAAAATTTCAAATATTTCAACCTATGACAACCATGATAACTGTTTATTTTAAATGTTTATTTGTACTATTTGCTAACAGTTTTGTTTGTTACACGTTTGTCTTTACTATGAGTTACTTTGAAGGACTGTAACAAGAAAGGCCCATTTTTAAAATATGAAGTCACTGGACTGAACACAGCAACTGAACAAACGTATAACTTATAGGACAGGCTAAGACATTTAGGCTTTAAAAAACACCTGAATGTTTTCTTAAGGAGTAGATAGTAAGATTTTTTTTAATGTTGTTACATATACTGGTTGAAAGTATAGGGATTTGAAAAAATAACTATTGCATATTTCAGTGATTTTTGCCTAATGCATAATGAGAGAATGCACAACAGCTATTTATATCAGCATGTTATTATATTGCATCTGATCAGGAAATTTGTTTTTTTTTTAATCATTTGACTGTAGGACTGTGACTACCACAGGGAATAAACTTACCCTTACACAGGGCAATTGGGAATTGATAAATAATGAAAAGTAGTAATTTACATAAAGGACCAAATGATTGCCTTCCAGTGGCTTATCACATCTGTAAAAGTGAGCAAAGTGCTGTACTCAAAGGGTACTTGAGTATTCATAAAATGAGGGCACATTATTTTATAAGCTGCCTATGCTCTTATAAAAAGTCATATAATTATATAATCATAGGCTGACATGTCCATGAAAAAAGATGCAAATCTCTGAGTGTCCAGGCAATGCAGCATATTTAAGCAATAACAACAGAACAATTTTACTAAAAGAGGTCAAGTACATGTAACAAAACACACTAGTTGTGTTTTGCAGAAAAATATTAAGATAATCATTTTTAAATCCATGCTTGTAATGCAGTTCTATTTACATAATTCTGTGGTTCAATATCATTGAGCTGACTCTAACTTATGAAACAGCAGGGTAGGAACACATTGATTCCAGAGTCTACTTCTATCACAAGACGATATGGTAAAGATATTGATAAAAATCTGCCCTGAATGCCCACCATACATGGTAATTTGGGATAGAACCAATCCAGGATACAAAGACAACCAAGCCATAAACATCTGGTAGGGCAGAAAGATAGACATTAGTTACAAAAGCTTTCTTAGTCTTCATGTTCAGTACTGGGGAAGATTCATTCCCTTGACACCAAAATATACAATGGCCATAGCAGGGAAATGAAAGGTGTAAAATGTGGAAGAATCCACTAATCCTTTGTCTTACTCTGCAACAACTTGATTTTGTCTTCAGGTACCAGTACCATGAAACTGGCTAGGCTGCTTATGCAGCTAGACTGACACTGTAATTAGGTAAATGGCTTCTTGACTTTTTAACTAATCTGCCGATGTTGGCGTTTTCAATGGTGCTGCCTCAGCATTCAAAATTGCCAGAAGAGTATAAAGCAAAGTGCCCATTAAACCCAAGAATACGAATCAGCACACGAATCTAATTTTTCAGGATATTATTTCTAATCCATTTGAATGAATTTTGTTGAACTCAAATTAGAGGAGTCTCAATTATGAACATTATAGTGTACAAAGGAGGAAACATTTCTGAACAGAAGATTTTTTAAAATTATTTAACATTTATATATTTCATTTGCTCGTTACAATAAAATTTTGCTTTACTCATTAAAAGTAAAAGAATCAGTTGATTATTATTAAATCCTATGTACTCACATTTATTTTTTCTATTTCCATTTGCTTCCAGGTTTTTCTACTTACTTCAATTAACTTATATCAATAGGGTTTTGAGCAGTACCATTCTCACTGAAGGTATTCATTAGCTCAAGACTTGTACTGCTGAAAACCACCAAGGGTCGAGGCTAAAGTCCAGAGGCATAAATACATGGCTAGCAAGCACAAGGTCCTGAGTTCAATTCCCAATATCAATCAATCAATCAATAAATAAAATAAAATTTAAAAAAGAAGACCACTGAGGTCCAGTAAAAAATGCATACATAGGGTATTTCTTTAAAACTTCCAAACAAAATTCTGTGAGATTTTAATATGCCATACAATTGTATGACCTAATGCTTACAAAGTAGATGTTCTCTCTCATTATGGAAATATACATATATACAAATTCATATAGCTGTTACATTATTATCTGTAGACCATTAATGACAACATAATATTGGAGGTGGTGGTAAGAAAGAAAAAGTTATATATAGTCAGCTTGTGATGAAACAGGAGAGCAATAGCAATGAAACTTCTCTAGATGCCTGTGATGATGTGCATGTCAGTGGAATAGATAATTATATACAACAAATGTATCAACACTTTTTAAAAACATAATATTAACTATTTACCTAAAAATAAAGGGCTTATGGTAACATATGCTGATCTATCTAAACCAGAAAATAACTATGCTTTACAGATTGCAAAACTACTGAGTGGTTAAAGAACAGGCTAAAAGGAAAATTATGGTGGAGGCCAGTTCCCAACCTCATGTTCCAATGTGATCCTTTCTTTCCATATTACACTGCCTTGTCGTACTCTGAAATGTAAAAACCAGTAGAGATTGAGTGGGGAGAAAGGTGAAGTGGAAACTCTTATGGAATTTGACATATAATTAGTAGGGTTAGGAACATATACTAATGTCAAAGTCTCGGTGAGGAAAAATGTGCCTAAGTGTATTCATCTTAGAGAGTACAGCAAACTAGCATGCAGGGAAAGAAATAGTCTAGAATGTTTTAGTTTTCAAATTTAACCCTCCACTCTTTATTTGGGGATGGTGTTTCCAAAGCATGGAATCTGGTACCCTGAAAGAAACTTTTACGTGTCACAGGCGTTAACAGACAGCATATATTTTCTATATCAATATCTTGACGAGTTTAATTTATTTCTCAAAAACTCAATCAGACTGACAGACAACACATTTGGTAAAGCTTCAGTCCTGTCAATTTGGCTGAAATCGTTAGAAGAGCAGGTGGCTTTTATTCTGTTGGACGCTTCCCAGTTGTACAGCTGCTAAATGGGAAGTAAAGAGAGCAGCCTTTCCCAGAAGGATGTATGCCCAGGAAATTTGGCCCGATTAGGAGAGCCAATCGCATGAAATGTGAAGGCTTCTCTCTAAATAGCAAGAGACTGCACAAAGTCTACTATTTTATTTTCTGAGCGACACAAGCAAATATATTGTATACACAAACACAGTCATGCTTATTAAAAAGAAAGGCCTCCTCAAATTTACTTATTTCATTAACAAAACTTAGTGTGTAAAACATATGCTAGATGTAAAGTTAAGAGAAAACATCTTTGAATGAAAATGAATGGAAACACTGCAGAGAAAGAATACTCCAATTTTACGGCTGTCTCTTTTATCATTTATTTCTAAAAAGGAAAAAATTTTTAAAAATAAGGGAATTCTATTTTTAGGGAAATAATGTTGTGAACACTCATATGAAACCTAACTCAAAGTCTCCCATTTATTTTCTTTCTTTTTCTTTTTCTTTTTCTTTTTCTTTTTCTTCTTTTGGTACCGGGGATTGAACTCATTACCTCACACTTGCCAGGCAGGCACTTAGCCCACTAAGCTAAATCCCAGGCTCTCAGGTATTTTCTATCAAAAATTATTTCAGATAGCTTTTTAAAATATCAATTGAATCACTGTATTCCCTGAGACATATAGAAACTAAGAAGTTTGGTACAGTATTCTTAATTTTTAACTATTCCTCCAATCTTTATTTCAGGAAGACCATTTAGCGATCACACTTGATCAATACTAGCCTGACAAGGTAATCAAAAATTTAAGGCTCTTCAAGCATAGAAATAAAGTAATTCTGAGGAGTTCTTGGGTTTTTAACTTTCTTTTGAACAAATATCCTTATTTATAATCACATTTCATATTACATTTTTCTTTTTTAGATAAGGCTACTAATCCAAAGCAATAGTGTTTCAAAACTTTTATCTATTAGAGTTTTTATTCTTGCTGTCACAGTAAACAGCCACATAACATTTTTATATTGTATCATGTATTTTGCTGCACAAGGCAGAAAGTACTAAAAATTAAGTTGCTTATAATTCACAGGATCCCATTTCCTCTGTGTCAAATCACACTACCATTTTAATATTTATGCCAATGTACTTTATTCTCAATTTCCATAGTAATATATGCTCTCAGGTTCAATTCATTTTATTATTATACTGCTTATCACATGGAAATGTTTACAGATACCATCAGTAATTAAGCTCTCTAAGCCTCAGTTTTCTTATCTTTATGAAGAACATGCTAGTACTACTATTAAAGTAAGTACTAAATGAGATATATATACGTGAAACACTTATCTGTACTCAATACATAATAGCTATTATTAATATATTATTATTCATTAAATCAATGTATCTCTCTAAGCTGACACGGTATGGCTTAAGGTTTTCCACAGCAGGATTTTACTGAAAGCAAGCATATGAATTTATGTTGTTATAGAAGACAATTTCTTTTATCTGCTTCCATCTCTTTCTGAAGTAAATAAAAACAAAGGGAAATTATTATTTTTCAAGAGTAAGCATGGAGAAGTATGCACTCAGAAGCTCAAGAAGGAGTCAAGTTTGGTACTAGGCTTCTGGCCACCCGAACACAGAGAGTACGCTCCGCTGCAGGCCCCCCGCTGTAGTGCAGTCATGCTCCCTGATAACCCTGCCACAGCGAAGGGCAGCCGTGCCTTTACCCAATCTTCTGCCCACACTGCAAACGCAGCTGCCTTCACCACTGCTCACACATTCCAAGGACCAGCTTTGCTGAGGCTTTCTTCTTTCTTTCACCTTTTCTTTCTTTCTGGTGTTTATATAACTTGACCAAACTAATTCATAATAATTTTTAGAAGTTACACAAGAGCAAGTATGATGTTCTTTCTCATGCCAAAGGTCGTTGTCCATCATGCTGGTAGTTGTGAACAAAAGCACTTTGGACTTTTATTCCATACAGCTCAGAATCTTTAGTAAAATAAGAATTGGTATGGAATTATCAGATACACAAACGTGTGAATCGCTAGATTTTTATTCACACTACTTAAAGAGATTTGGAGTCAGGGAATATTTATCCCTTATTTATTTTGTTACTTTCTTTTTATTAATATGTTCATGAGACTTAGTAAGTACATTCATTATGAGGAACTGGCACACATACATATCACATTTTATGCATTTGTATTCCCCTTCCCCTCTCCTGCTCTCTCCCCTGTCCCCAGATCCCAAAATCTGCTGAAGCATGACCTCCATTGCATGCTACACACAGCTAAGTGTCACCTTAAAGAGAATGAAGTGTGGCCCAAATAGCTGCTCTAATGTATTTTTCTGCAACTGAGAAACTCATGCAAGGATGTTCCTTTCAGTGCACTACCACCACTGTTTCAGGTAAAGCTCTTTTTAGATATTGAAAATTTTGGGCAGAAACAGTACTTATTTATTAGTATTATTTTTATATCTCTTATTCATTCATCTTTTCTTTTAGTAAAGAGAGACTATCAGCAAGTAATAAAGTTAGTTATAAAAATGTTGTGATGAAAAATTAAATTAAAACATGAGAATATTATAAACATATGAACAATAAAAGTAGCTAATAAATTTGCCAAGAATAGGTATTAAATCCAGCTCTAGGTTTTCAAGAAAAAAGCATTCCAGGCAGTGTATATTATCTTACAATAAATAATAGTAAAAATAATTTCATATGATAATCTACCTGTTGGTAATATTTCTGAGCAGTAGAATACTATGCTAGTATAATTCAAAAATAGTAGAAAACATATATTTGTTTACAATGAATATACTACATTTTAAAGTTTTAAGTATATTACATTCATAGAATAGCAAGACACAAATCAGTGCAGGCTTCACAGATTGGTCACGGAAGCATTCTATTCTGTCATTAAGTGGTCTCTACCTAGAATTAATGACACTGCAACAGGAACACATCTATTACATATATTTTATTGAAATTCCTGGACATCTCAAAACTATTCCAGTTGGCACATAACCTACATAAGAGAAGAGTATCTTCAATTAGATTAGCACTTTCTTTATGGTATTTTATTGTATCACTATTACTTTATCACTTCATTCTAACCATATTTTCATGTTTTTACCAATTAGCCTCATCTGTCAAGAGACTAGCTGAACATGGCTATATAATAACAAGAAAGAACATAAAACACTAGTGTAAATACAGAAACTTACAAAAGTTATTTCAAGTAAAAACATGTAGTTATCCTGAATTAAAAATATCGAGAGTCTTTGACTTTTCTGGCTATAAAATAGATTTGTCCTTTAGCACTCACTGTCTTTCATATTATTTTAATTTCCCCTGCTATTCTTTCTTGTTAAATTGAAATGGTAAATTTGATGTCCACTAAAAGGAAGGAACGATGTCAAGGATACAAACCCCAGATTTTCACACTGCTTGAAATTACCTAACCCTCAACACGTAAGTTCTGAACTTGTGTTTTCTCACCATTGCCAAAGCTGCTTATCCCAGACATTTTGTCTTGTCCAGTGACATTAAAGTGTAACTTTTACAATAAATAGAAAGCTTACAATTCTTGTTATATTTTCCGCCACTTTCCAAATAATTGCCAAAGTCTTGTTTCTCATCTCTTAACATATTGGGATCCACACTTGCTCTCAATACCCACTGTCACTTCCTTATCCTGTTAGTCTATTGTATTGCAAAGGCCACCTAATATTTTATAATTTGTGATCTTCAATTTTGAACAGTCTCTATGCTAGACAGATACCAGCGGTATCTTTATAATTATGTCACCGTTGTTGTTTGTACAATAATGCCTACACTCCACCAAACGACTTTCATTCAGTGTGTTCCTAATCTACCTGCCCAGGTTTACTCTTTGGTTTCAGTAATTTTTGAAGTCCTATCTTTGTTTTCCCACATCTCTTCAGTAAAACTGAGCATTATTTGTCTGTATCAGCACTTGCAAACATCTGATACTAATTACAGTAATAGTGAACATATGCTCTGTGTATTCCAGGACCCTAATGTTATTTTTTTCTGTTGTCAGCCCATGGATGGGGTCATCAGTCTTGATTTTTATTTAAAAAATGTGGCCACATAATTCTGTGGTTATCACACCAGGTAGGCATCTCCATGAAGGCAGGGGTAGGGTCTTAATAATCATCTTGAGCACTCAATGCTTTGTGGGCTAATGAAAACAAACTGGAAAAGAAATTCTCTATTTGTACAGATCCCCTTCTATTTGTACAGATCCCCTAAAAAGGCAGTCATATGTAATAGATTATCTGAGACCTCAACACTGTCTGGAAATCTGTTCTCTTTCAATGAAGTTATTGTTTTTCTACTAAACGATATAGGTTGGTGTTTCCATTTATTCCAAAAATGAAATTGAAATAAATGAATAAATTATGAATGCACAATATGAAGATCAAATGTATGTGATTATTTCCTTATTCATAGGATTGTTTCTGATCCCTTATTTATCTCTTTCATGAAAATGGATGCTCTATGTACCTAAACTGGGAAATTTCTTCACTTGTGCCTAGCTTTTGCCTATATGAGAATCTTGCTTTAACAATCCTCCCCTGTTTCCTCATCAGTTTTCCATTTTAGATAGATGATTCCCACACGCATACAGACATGGTTTTTTGTATTCCATTTTAAAAACAAATAGCCAAGAACCTGTCTATTACCATCACAGTCTTCTCCTAATAGTCCATTATCTATGTTCCCTGAAGTGCAGGAAAGTATGAATAGCATTACTTGCTGTATGTAAGGTCTCCACTCTATGCTCTCTCCAAACTCTTGCAATAAAGACTTTACCCATTGTACTCAGCAAAACTGCTTCAATAATGTTGAACCATGATCTCCACATTCCTATTTCCAATGATCATTTCTTACTGCGCATCTTTTGTGAGCCTTTAGTAGCATCTGGCAGAACGGGACATTCTATCTTTAAATGTCTATTTCACTTAACCTACAGAACAGTACAATAACACTATTTTCTGCCTAATATTGATGAACATGTCATAAGCTCCTCTTCCTTCACATAAACCATTTGTAGTCCTACAAAATCTCACAAGTTTGATTATTACATGTAGGCTAACGGCCCATATTTGTTCATCCAAATCCGACATCTTTCTCTAACTTAACTACCCACGTGGCATCTCCACTTTTAGATGACTCACAGCACGCTTGACCTGCTCATAAAAGCTGCAAATCTCAGCCTTTCCTAAAATTC
>PVJX010047225.1:0-11971 GCA_004027295.1 Dolichotis patagonum
CATTCAATATGATGCTTGCTGTTGCTTTGTCATAGATGGCCTTTACCATATTGAGATAAAGACCCTCTATTCCAATTCTCTGTAAAGTTCTTATCATGAGTGAGTGTTGGACTTTATCAAAAGCTTTTTCTGCATCTATAGAGATGATCATGTGGTTCTTCCTTTTGGATCTATTGGTATGGTGGATTACATTTATTGTTTTGCATATGTTGAACCTTCCCTGCATTCCCTGCATTCATCCTGGGATGAATCCTACTTGGTCATGGTGTATAATCTTCTTGAAGTTTTGCTGCATCCTGTTTGCCAATATTTTATTGAGAATTTTTGCATCTTTGTTCATTAGGAAGATTGGCCTATAGTTCTCTTTTTTAGTTGAGTATTTCTCTGGTTTTTGTACTAGAGTGATATTTGCTTCCAGGAATGGTTTAGCTAGAATTGCTTCCCTTTCAATTTCATTGAAGAGTTTCAGGAGTGTTGGAGTTAAGTCTTCTTTGTATTTCTTGTAGAATTCTGCAGTGAATCCATCTGCGACTGGACTCTTTTTTGTAGGCAAGGACTTAATTACATTTTCAATTTCAGTAATAGAAATTGGGTTATTCAACAGTTTTACATCTTCCTGACCCAGCTCTGGTAGTTCATATGTATCTAAGAATCTGTCTATTTCTTCAGTGTTATTGAACCTATGAGAGTAGAGGTTTTCAAAGTAGGTGTTGATGATCTTCTGTATTTCCACTGAGTCTGTAGTAATTTCACCTTTTTCATTTCTTATTGCATGAATTTGAGTTTTTTCTTTCCTTTTTTTAATAAGGTTGGCCAGGGGATTATCACTTTTATTTATTCTTTCAAAGAACCAACTCTTTGATTCATTGATTCTTTGAATTGTTTTCTTAGACTTCATTGCATTTATTTCTGCTCTGATCTTTATAATTTCCTCCCTTCTTTTGGCTTTTGGCTTATCTTGCTCTTCTTTTTCTAGATGTTTGAGTTGTAGCATCAGGTTGTTTATTTGTGTTTGTTCTGTCTTCCTGATGTGGGAACTCAATGCAATAAATTTTCCTCTGAGGACTGCTTTCATTGCATCTCACAAAATCCGGTAAGTTGTATCTGTATTTTCATCTACTTGTAGATATTGTTTAATTTGTTCTGTAATTTCCTCTGTGACCCACTGATTGCTCAAGAGTGCATTATTCAGTTTCCATGTGTTTGTAGGTTTTTTGCAATGTCTTTTATCATTAATTTCTAGTTTCACAGCACGATGATCCAATAACATGCTTGGGATAATTTCAATTCTTTTGCATTTACTTAAATATGTTCTGTGGGCTAGTATATGGTCTATTTTAGAGAATGTCCCATGTATTGCTGAGAAGAAGGTGTATTCTGATGTTGTTGGATGGAACACTCTGTATACATCTATACTTAGGTAAAACTTAAATTTAAATGTGCAGCCAAAAAATTTCTGAGCAGAACCCCAGATGCCCAAGATATAAAAATTCAACAGATGAGATCACATCAAAAGCTTCTGCATAATAAAGGAAACAACCAACAGACAGAAAGGATGACCTACAGTATGGAAAAAAGTCACCAAATATACCTTTTATAGAGGGGTAATATCCAGAATATATAAAGAACTCAAAAACCTTAGACGCCCCCCGCCTTAACTTAGTATAATTGTCTTATCTGTCTCATCTGTTCTTTAGTCAATTAGTGTGGTTTTTAACCTGTATATATGATAATGAACTTCATGAGATCTTATGATATAAATGAGTCTGATGCTAGAAAAATAAAAGTGGGGTAAAGGGAAAGGCGAAATAAGGGAATTAAAATGTGCTATGTATGTATATCCATCCCTTTCAGCCAGTGTAATCATTGTGCACTGGAAGCATGTACTAATAACAGTCAAAGTCAAAAATAAACAAATAAGTTTTAAAATGCTGCTACAATGCTTGCTAGGATATACTAACCTCTTAAAGATCTAGTTTAAAATGTAAACATTAAGGGCTGGGGATTCAGCTCAGCAGCATAAGTGCCTTCTTGGCAAGTGCGAGGTTGAGTTTGATCCCTGGTACAAAAAAAAAAATTAAAAATGTTGACATTTATGAGGAATATGAAACTTGCATATTCAAATAGTTGATTACCAGCAGTAGAGCTCTGTGACACTGCTGTCACATTTTTATTTCCCAGTATGTCACTAACATTTTATTGAACAGAGAATTTACTCCTTATCTATCTCTAAATTGCATCACATTGATTTTGTTCTCTATGTGAATGTTCATCATTGTTCAGAGTAAAAGTTTTTGTCATATAAAATGACAAAAACATTTCCTGAACAATTCAAATCAATTAGTACAGTACTTTCATCCCGTATTTTATAGAAACAGCATTATTGCCATTATTCTAATATAAATATATATTTTCCAAAAGTTTACCTGTGACTTTTCCACTACACCTACAAAGGAGGCAGAATCTAGCTAAAAACACTTCCCAAGCAAAAAAAAAAAATCATAATATTTTCTGACAGAACAACTGGGTGCATGAAAAACTTAGGACATGTTTTCAACTGCAAGATCTTCAGTTGCAGATGTTACCACAAAGTATCAGTAATAACAAAAAATCCACATTTTTTTCAAGCAATTACTAGTATTCAAGAGTCAATGCAATTATAAAATTTCAAAATTTCTATTACATTAGCATTCCTAACAAATTTTGAAATGTCAATTTCCAGACCCATGTCTGTGAAACTAACACACTTAAACTCTCCTTGACACAGTGTTGATTACTTCGCTTAATGGATATTTCAGCTTTATATTTTACATGCTGTTTCTCCTTTGATTATTCTAAGACATTTTAACAAATATTGGTAGTTTTAATTGCAAAATTTAATTAAATATGCATTATAATATAGACACTATGTTAGACACAACTGTACAAAGAATAACAATCTATTGAGTGTAGATGAGGCTTTATTATGAATCCATGAAATATAAGGTGATTACTGTAATTCAGCAACTGTTACTGTGTGAAAAGCGAAATACAATCATAAAAAAGGGATCTTGTCAATTTTAACATTTTATTACATAAAACTTTTACTTAAAAAAGCTCAATTGCTTTATGCTTTGCCATTTTCTACTCTCATATATCATTCTGTGTTAAATATGCTGAAGAACTGAAAAAAATACAAAGATTA
The DNA here is from genome assembly GCA_004027295.1 of Dolichotis patagonum. Classification (NCBI taxonomy): domain Eukaryota; kingdom Metazoa; phylum Chordata; class Mammalia; order Rodentia; family Caviidae; genus Dolichotis; species Dolichotis patagonum. The sequence continues at coordinate 3,185 of PVJX010047225.1, forward strand.
CAACCAGAAGCATAAGAGGAAAGGGAAAGAATGCCAGCAGTAACTTTTAAGTTAGGATAAGTAATACTTCTAAACTTGTTCACTGAGGCACTTTCTAGGCATTGAAGCACAGTGCAACATTTTTATTAATAATGTAGACATTTTAGAAGAGCAAATGTTTCTGACAAGGTAAATCTTTAACTTGAAAGCACAAGCTCTTTATAAACAAAAATGTTTCTCTCATACAGCTCTAGAAGCACAAAATTTGGTTAGCAATTTCTGAGGAACATCATTAGCTCTTCTGCAAATATTCCTTTCCTGAAAGTTGAAGAACTTCTCCCATAAAGTCTCTGAATAGCATCTCTGAAGCCCACAATCCCCTTTGACTTCAGAGGCCCATAAGATGACAAGGAAGCCATTAGTGTTCTGTCAAACAGCCCTGGAATATGAGCCTTGAGAAAAGATTACAAAATCTAGCTCCGAACTTCAATTTTTTGCTCATTTTAAAAGTTTACAAATTTAATCAAGCTGAATGCTAATTGATTATATGTTTCTTTGCTCACAAATACTGTATTTTACTTATAAATAAATGTAATATATGTCTGTAAGTTGATAGCTTCCTCTTTGCTTCACAACCAGAATTATGTGCCATAAATTTGAACCTGCTAATATATTGTAAACCACTACAGAATAAAGGGAAACAGTAAATTTTAACCAATGCTAATCAAAATTTATAATTATTTTGGCAAGGGGCAAAAGGTTTGGCGCTATAACAAAATGTGTACCTGAGGAGAAAATGCGTAAATATTCTCTATTTTCAAATATTAAAATAATCATTGACCTATTCTCAGTTTCAGTTGTACTATGTAGAATGATCTCCTAAAGAAAATAAATTATCCTTCTAGGTAAGTTTTAATATCATTCTCTGCTTTATGATTTGTTTCTCATATTAAGTGATTTTTAAGGAACCTGTCTTGTCTACTGATATATGTCAAATTACGTCCATAACTTATTGGGCTAACCTCACATGTCCATTTTATTATACCTCACCTTGTGATGAGGAAGGGGACCTGGGACCTTCATCCAAGGGGAATTATCAGAGGACTTGTACCCATCTTTAATCTTCCTATTAATAAACTTTCTGAAGTGCCTGGTCCATGTCCTGAACACACAGTTGCAGTCCTTAAGAATTTCTTCCTAATTTAGCTAAACTTTAGTAAATTATTTGAGTATTATTTTTAGTGAAATAATTAACTTGATCTTCCGGGAGTTCCTTCAAATCAAAGAAGAAGTAGGAAATATTAAAAATATAAGTATTAGTGTGTATCTCATAACTTACAGAATGTCTACTTTCAATAACAAAATGGTCATTTTTGTTACCATTCCTTGATACTTTGGATTAATATTTTAACAATATCAAACAGAAATAATTTTACTGACAAAGAAACATTAATGTTTTCAGATTCAATAATCACCCATCTGTGAGGTAGAATTATCTCCATTTCATGAATTGAATGCTGAAGGATGAAAAAAATAAAAACTAACATTCTCCAGGTCACCGAGCTGGTAAATGTCAGTGCTGGGATGAACTGCTTGTCTTGTGGCTGAGTATAGTTCACATCTGAGCTATTCAATTGCACCAATATACTAACATAAAATTCTGCAATGACATTCTATGCCATTTAGTCCCATTCTTAGTGAAACTTCAAAATTCAATGATCATATATGCATGATATTTCTTAAAAGACTCAAGGCATTTATATTCAAAACCTCTCACTTAAGCTCTAAGGACATAATAACTTATGTTTATTCCCTCTATAACTTAGAAATAATCACATGGCAGTTGGACTATTTTTCTTATACCACCTAACCAATGTTCAATAATGGCACTTTTGAAAATCCATTGGTATCTAATTACCAAAAAACTTCTCAGTAAATGCAAGCATCATGTCCATTGGACAGATCTGAGGCAGACTATTTCAGAAGAGGAAAGAACTAATCAACACTCAGGTAAATTAGCATTAGTCTTAATATGCCATTTAAGCCATTGATCTAATTTTCTTAAATCTACAAAATGAGTTGTACTACCTAATGATATGTATATATATAAATAAATAAATATATATATATATACAGTATTAAAATAATGAACCTTGAAAAACATATTTTCAGTAACATCAATATTCACAATTGGTACATAAGATTTCTACAAGACTTGATGAATTTAGAGTACATACCACTGAAGCATATATAAAAGGAAAATTAGACACAAACACAAAACCTATAAACTGCATGAAATTTAAATTTATACATGAATCTTAAAAAATAGAAATAATTTATAGGAATAAGCTTATGGTTGACATAAATAATAGTATTTTGAAATTGGTCCTTTAATTGACCTTTAAAATATGTTATGTTTTCTTTTTTGTCTTAAAGCAGAATATATTTATTGAGAAAAAGAAAGCTTCTCACTCAAGTCTTGCCAAAGACTCTGTCTTTTCTAGGGACTTTTATAGAGCAAACCTTGAGGTGAGGTGGGTCCAAAGTAGGGAAAACATGGGAATTCACAAGACAGGCATGTATAAGGTAGGACAGAACTATGGTCAACCAGTAAGATTATGAGTATAATCGCTCAAGAGAGATTGATTAAATTGGGATCCAATAGGAAGCAAATCACTTAGCAACCAGCAACAGGGCCTTTACCTGTAGAAGGTTGGATTAGTGGCTTCTTTTGTTTTCCTCAAGGTGATTGGGAAAGCTAATTTGAATACCAATCCCTGATGTTTATACTTAGGGTATGTTTGCATTTGTTTTGCCTTTTTTCTTGAGATCTGGCTGGCAGCAGAGGTGTTTGATTTCCTCCAAGTTGGCAAGATAATCTAGTCTTCTGCACTGGTTGCTTCAAGGGCCTAGCACTGTCTGACTGCCTATAATATTTCTAATTAACTTAGTAGCCTATAACAGTGCCCCATCTGAAGAAGTACCTCAAACTGCCAAGAGGGAGATATGGGCTATGACAGATCTGTTTCTTCAGGCTGAAGGGGTGATAGTTGTTGATCTACACTCAGAGATACTTTACAGAGCATCTATCTAAAGGCCTTCATTAGGTACCAGGCATTTTCATCTTGTTTTCCTTTTTTCTTTTTTTTTTTTTAACAGGAGTCGAACTCAGGACCACAGGCTTGCCAGGCAGGTGCTTATGACACTGAGCTAAACCCTCGGCCCTCATCTTGTTTTCCTAATAATCTCTACATAACAAGTAAAACCTTCCAAAAATGAGAAAAGTTATTTTGCAAATGTTTTCAAAATTAACAAAACTTGCTATAAACACGCATGTTTATATATATTTATATATATATATGTAAAGTTTTGGAAACAAAAATAAACCTTTTCTGTGTTTTAAAATTCACTATATAAAATTTTGAACAAATATAGAAAGAATGGTAAAAAGAACTCTTTTTATTCATCACCCAGTTTCAACACTTCTCCCCCAATTATTTCAACATTTCATCACTAAGATTTCATATTTTTCATATTGTTTCCAATCTACTCTCACTCACTCCCAAACCTCACTGCTGTGACACAAATATCTGATATTGTACTTCACCTGAAAATGGGACAAGTGTTTAAAAATTTATACTATGCTAACATCAGATACCATACAAACTTAATAAACACTGAGTTTGAATTTTAATTTTTTATAACTTAAGAAATGAGTATTTGAAGTTAAAAAATCAATATATATCCTACTGAACAGTTACTATTTTCAAGCACAGAGAATATCACTAGCCAATAAATAATGTTTACACAAACTACTATAATCAATTCCACCAGTGACTAAATCATATTAACACAGCTTAAGCCACTCATTATATTTTTCATTGTTTCTCTGATTTCAAAACACTGAAGTAGTCTGGTACACATATAAAATACTAAAATGTGGTTTAATGTTTTTACATATAGGTTAATTCAAAATGCACTCTATTCTCTAGTCAAAATTCACAATGTTTTATACTAATTGCAAACTATGTTTCTAACTAAAAAATGAAAATATACTGTATTAGCTTTTCTATTGATGGAAAAAAGGACTTAACACCCGCACTCAAAGCCTGATTTGGTTCATGGTTTCAGAGGTTTAAGTCCACTTTCAGCTGACTCCAAAGCAGAAATATTATTATAAAGAGGTGTAGTGAAGCACTTCATGGTGGCCAAGAAGCAGAACACAGAAGCAGCAGGTCAGGGAGCAATACTCTCCAAAGGCAGCAACCCCAATAATTACCTCCAGCCAGCTTTTACCCCCTAATTTTACATTCCACTTGAAAATCAATAGGTTGATTCACTGTATATTGTCCCCAGAATCCAATAATCTCTCCAATAGTCTCTTAATGCAGGCAAGTAGACGATTAAAATTAACTAGCACATACATAATGCTACAATTCCATTCAATGAATTCACTTATTCAAAAAGGATTTATCAGGCACTTACTACATGTTGGGATCTTCTGTATATTAAATACAACATAGTAAATAATAACTTGCCATCTGCATAAATTACAACCACATGGAAAAGTAGACAATTGAGAAATAAAACTGTACATGTATCATTTAACATCATGCAGCAATAAATGCTATAAAGAAATATAAATCCAGGTAAGCAATAGTGACATGCTGAACAGGAAATCTGATTCCTGAAAGGAAAATAAAAACCTATGTGTAACCAGAAAAAAAGCAAAAGTAACTTGCCCATCAACCACAGAGTGGATAAGAAAGATACGGTATTTTCATACAATGGAAGGCTACCCAGCTATAAAATAGAATAATCTCAAGGCTCTTGTAGATAAATGGATGCAACTGGAGATCATGTTCATGGATAAAATAGTTTGAACTCCAATGAGAGAAACCTAACATCAAAAACAGAAGGAGTTCAGGGGATCCAAAAAGCAAAATAGTTATTGTAAGAGTGATAGAGGAGGAAACACCTGTGAGGAAAAGGTGGTAACCACTATTAATTTCTTATTGTCCTATCTTGAACTCTTGTATTGTTTTCACAATTTTGTTAGGGTTGGCTTTGTTCTGTCTTGTTCTGTTAGATTTTACTTTGTCTGATGGTGTGGGCAGCTATTTTGAACATAATGGTATGCATTATGGTAATCATGGTTGGTTTCCTATTATCTGGTTTTGAAGTCTTATAATGCATTCATTTGTTTGTTCATTTGGTTTTATTCTGTTTTGTTTTGTTTGATTTTATTATGTGTGATGGTATGAACAGCTATTTTGAAGAAAGTGAGACATTATGGTAGTCATTGCTGATTTCCTACCATCTTGTTTTGAAGTCCTATCATGCTTTTATTCTTCTGTTTTGATCGGTTTTGTTCTGTTTTGTTTTATTTAATTTTATTATGTGTGATAGTATGGACAACTTTCTTGAAGAAAATGGGATAATACAGTAACCATTGTTCATTTCCTGTTATCTGGTTTTGAAGTCCTGTAATGCTTTCATTGTTTTAATTGATTTTATACTATTTTGTTATGTTTGATATTGTGTGTTGAGGTGTGGTCAATTATTTCAAAGAAAATAAGAGACATAGTAAAAAAAAACTATGTTTAGTAATTTGAATGAAATAAAGCAATAAACTTTAGAATGGTATTTTTAAAATGGTAAGGAAAAAATATTTGATTTGGCAATAGGATTAACACCTTATAGGAACAGGGGAAGGTCACTGGTGAAAACATGGAAAGACAAAAAGATATAACACTGTAGAAGATGAGTTAGCAGAGAGTCAGGAATCATACGCTGTAAGATCTAATAGAGTAAGGTAAGAGCTGTACTTCACAATAAGCCACTGGAGATTCTGAGTACGAAAAGAAGGTGATCTCAATTTTAAATTTAAAAGAGCACTCTGAATTTGTATTACAACGAAATAAACAATAACAAATATAGAACGAAAAAGACAAGTAAAAATGCAGCTGAAGGGGAAGGATGTCAACCAGGCCACAGAACAGAAGGCTCGGGACATTGAGCTCATTCACGCTGCACCAAATAAAAGCCACACATTGGTCAATGCCTCTGATAAACTAACTGAAAGACTTCAATGTTAGATGGCTAGAAAACTCACATTTTAAAACAGGTAAGGGAAAACTGACACATATCTGTACCCCATCCCTGGAAGGGATGACTGACGGGAACATTAACTTCCCACTTTCTCCAGGATGAACAAAAGTTTTGAACCATACATCTATTGTACCAAAATTTGTAGTTGCTCCTCAAAGGATTAACACTGAAATCACTAATCTCTGCAAGCTGATGGTACATTCACTAGACTCTCAAGGCCACAAAGAACAACTTCAAAAGAAATCACCAACAAAGTGAAAAGAAAACCCACAGAATGGGAAAGAAGTCTAGCCAACAGTCCCTCAGACACAGGACTTATCTCTAGAACATACAAAGAATTGAAAAACATCGAGCCCCCTAAATTCAAAGACTCACTCCAAAAATGGGCATTTGAGATGAGTGCACATTTCTCAGATGAAGATATACAATGGCAAATAAATACATGAAAAAATTTTCACCGTCACTGGTCATTCAAGAAATACAAATTAAAACAGCATTGAGATGTCATATCACTCCAGAAAGAATAGCTGCCATCAAGAAATCAACCAATACCAAATGCTGGTGAGGCTGTGGGGAAAAAGGAACACTGCTCCACTGTTAGTGGGAGTGTAGACTGGTGTGGTCACTGTGGAAATAAGTATGGAGATTCCTCAAAAAACTAGGATTGGAAGTTCCGTTCAATACAGCTATTCCCCTCCTGGGTATTTTCCAATAAAAATTGAAACTGTTACATCACAGTGATGTATGTGCCCCCATATTTATAGCTATAACAAACACAATTTGTAATAGCTAAGTCTTGGAAACAACCAAAATGCCCATCAGCCACAGAATGGATGAAAAAGGTGTGGTATTTTTCTACAATGGAATATTACTCAGCTATAAAAAGGATGGTCTCAGGCTTTTATAGGTAAATGGAGGCAACTTGAGTCTATCCTTATAAGTGAAATAAATCAGACTCTCATTTGTAATATCACATTGTCTCTCTATGTAAAAAAATAATAATAATAAACTGAAAGAGTAATAAGATCCAAAATATACTATAGATAAATAATGTAAAGGAAATAAAGTGCTAGAAAGGACAGAACAACTTATAGGAATACTGATATAACTGTATGTATGTTTAAGTGTGTGAGATAAATAACCATACTACTAATTCTCTGTTATTTCATCAAAAAGAATAGTTTCTCATTGCTTGATTGTCTGTTCATTTTTTACCATTTGATTTTGTAACTTGGGCAACTACTTCTAAGACACCAATGTGTAATATAGTAATTAGTGTTGATTTCTTACTTTTTTGAAATTCTGTATTATGTCTACCCTTTTTTCTGTTTTGCTTTGTAAAAATAAAATAGAAAAAAACAAAAGAACAACAAAAAAAAGAAGAAAAATAACAAAGAACAAAGACATTGTTTTAAATCAGCAGGTGACTGGCCCTGAATCAAGGCCAGCAGATTATTATAGCCACTGTTTTCAAATAGGGACCTAAAGAGAATTCTTTCAGTGGTCTGTTGGCACCTTCAGAACTTTGGAAATGTAACGGTCAATTTATTAGAAAGAAATAGCAGCTGTGAGTGTGGCAGGCTTTGGCGGCCCGCAAGAGAGAGACCCTGGCATTTCACGACCTGCACCATGCAGCAACCTGAGGTACCAGGAGAACAAGGAACTCCCCTCCTCTCTGGTTAGCAGCTGTGAGTGTGGCAGGCTTTGACGGCCCACAGGAGAGAGACCCTGGCGTCTTGGGACCTGCACCATGCGGCGACCAGGGGTGCCGGGAGAACAAGGAACTCCCCCTCCCACCTCTATGGTGAGCAGCTGTGAGACTGCCTGGCATGCAGGCTGAGAATCAAATATCTCATGTTGCCCCGTCCCCCGTCCCGTGTCCTGTCCCCACCCCCCCACCCCCTGCTTAGCATGTGGGAGCCAGTGAACTGGACATCTTGTGAAAGATTGGCTATGTTGTTTTGTGTGAACTTTCCATATACAAAGATACGGAAAACCATTTGGAAGAAAACAAGAGACAATATGATAGATAGTGAAGATCTCTGGTTGTCTAGCTTTGAGATTTATGCATTCTCATGTCCCATTTTGTTTTTTTGTGTTGTGTTGTTTTACCCCCTTTAAAATAAAATAAAAATAAAAATAAAAATAAATGGGCACATGAATATTTCCCATAACTCTTCCCCCAGTTCAATGCAGAGCTGGCAAGTTATGAGCCCAGCGATGAGGAGAGTCCAAGAATGGGTTGCATTACAAATTTCTAGCTGGCCTGTAACCAGGCAGCTAGCAAGGAGATAATCACTAGTCACCTAACAGAGTAAACAAGCACACAGGCAGCTCCAGGGCTCTGTTCCTGACATGGTTCTGTGATTTTAAAAAAAACAGCCCATCAGCTGCTCCCTAGCCAGAGTAGGACAGTCCAACTAGTCTCCCAACTTTCCTTGCTACTGCCAAAAGACTGGCTTCTGGCCCACCATTACCTGAAGGCTTAAATATTTCAACATTTCCAAGTTCCCTGGGTTGTCAGAGAGTAAATCAACAGGTTGAAAGAGCATATAGCCAGCCATGGTGGTGCATGTTTGTGATCCCAGTACTTGGGAGGCTGAGTCAGAAGGACCACCACAAGTTTGAGGCTGGCTGGGCTACACAGTGAGTTCACAGCCAGCCTGAACTACATAGTAAGACCCTGTCTCTAATGAA
>PVJX010047226.1:0-11973 GCA_004027295.1 Dolichotis patagonum
CACTGAGCTATATCTCTGGCTTCTGCCTGTTCTGACATTGTTACAGGCAGCTGAGTTAGAAATATTATAGGCAGCCACATAGAGTTGGGCCCTCAAAGGAGCCAGTGCAGAAGTTCAGATACCTTAACCTCTGAGGAGACAGGTACCTCCTGCTGTGGGCCAGATCTCAAGACAAAAAGCAAAACAAATACAACCATATCCCAAGGGTTGATAGTCCAAATAGTTCTATCACCCTGAGGAAGTCAAGAGTTACCATCCCAAACCCTCTACAGGAAGAGTCACTGCTGTTAAGCATGCCCGCTACTATGTGACTCGCTTCCCCATTTGTTCTTGATTTAATCTTACTGGTTGACCACAGTTTGGTCCACCTTATGCCCATCTTACAAGTTCCCATTTTTCCTTACCTTGAACCCATCTAACCTCAAGATTTTATTCTATAAAAGTCCCTAGAAAAGACAGAGTTTTTGGCAACCCACTCAGGACCCCTTCTGTCCCTCAGAAGCTTTCTTTCTCTCAATAAATATATTCGGCTCTTAACCTCTATTTTTCCAAAAATTCATTATTCAATTTTAGAGAACACGAACTCGTACTGGACATATAATAGCTTGGGAGTTTCATTCTCTATATCAACATGAACTCTTTCTCCTTTGTGATGCCCCTCTGCCATGCAACTCTGTGTTACAGCCAGCCCACAATGGACTAAAACTTGTAAGAACTGTAAACTGAAATCTTTTCTCCTTGAATTTGTGAGTATCAGGTATGTTGTCTTAACAACAAGAGACTTAGATTTAATTATGGACTAAAATGGCTCACAGAACAGAAACATTTTGCTTACTCTTCATGGTGTATAACTAAGGAAATGGATTAATTGCTAGATGAAGAAGGAAAGAACATAGAGCTCCCAAGCTTTCTGGGGATGCATAAATCTGGAAGCAGCAGTTTTTAAAAGTTTAGTCTCCAGACCTGTGGGGAACCACAGAGACGACTCTCCTTGACTTTTCTTGGAAAGAAGAGCAACTGTCTCCATTTTGGATAAACTTGGTCCTACTTTCATGTACTAATATGTACAGAGCTGGCCAGGCTATTTCTTTGTCCTTTCAATTGGCGTTAAGCAATGTAAATTGGGTTGGCTGAGGAGCTGATGTGTAATCTCTGAAGCAAAACCACAGGTCAGTGTTACCCCACCCAATGACTTCCCAAATACATGGCTGAGTCTGGTGGGATGTAGAGCTATGCTCCACGCTGTCCACTAGGGCCAAGCCTCAAGAAAGAAGTTATGACTTACCAGGGCAAAAAGGATTGTATATCAGAACTGCTGCACTGGCCCTAAATTATTAGCTACCACCTCAGTTGTGTAGATTGCTCTCTCTGCATTTCTTGCCTTCTGCATATCGCAGAGGTGATCTCAGATCTCCTACCTAGCCCAGCTCATGGTAGTCATGGCAGTCACTATTTTCTACCACTCTCACTGTCACCCATCTCTGAACCACTCTGCTCATGGAGAATTAATAAAACCTGGGAAGGGCTCTGAGTCTGGGTCTGGAAGGGCCCTTTTTCTGGTGAACCACAATTTTGGCTGGACTTAGGAGCCCTTGGCTCCCCACAACTGTATATGTCTCAGTGTCTTTCTTCTCACCATGGGTTGCACCAGAAGTGGTAGATTGGAATTAACTCACTAGAATTCCAATAACTTCTCCTTAGGATTACAATTATAAACCTTCCTGGACTGCAACGAGGACAGGAAAGGGTTCTCTATACAGACCTTCCTTCTCTCTTCCCAGAGGTTGGGAGGTGGAGCTGAAAGTTCTGACTCTGATCAGTAGGTCCTTCTGGTGATCAACCTGGCCTCAGACTATCTAGGAACTCAACTCTGTCACCTTACTAGCATACATTCAGGTGTGATCAAAAGGGGCTCACTATAAATAACAAAAGACAATTCTATCACTGAAGAAATTCCAAAAGTGTTAGCTCAGTGACTGGAACTGGGAATATTTTGTGTTATACCACACATAAATTAGGACCTCAGTAAATTATCCTGCCTCAAGTGCTACAGAGAAAAGGTTCAGGGAGCTATGGGAAGTATGACACTCACGCTTCTCCTGACGACTACACTGCTCAGGGCTGTGCTGTTATGTCAAAGCCTAGAGAGGCGGACCGACCTCAGCTAGGTTTTCTTCTAAGATTCAGACACACCGACTTTCTAGTGTGGGTAACAAATTAATAACAATTGTAAAGTATAGTTTTGAAAGTAGCAAAAAAATCAAATGCAAGTATTCCCATTTTTATATTTTCTTGTGCGCTGTCCTTATACATACATGTATTTTGACACACTTGTAATCATACTATATAAAGTACTGCACACAGGGCTTTTTTCTCTTTATATATTATCGTCATATCCCCACTGTCTTGTTTAGCTCATTTGTACTGTATTCAGTCCACAACTGGCTGGCTCCAAGGCAGGTTAGTGTGGCAGACAGGGATCATAGAGGAGAAATAGTTCATGGTAGGCAGAAGGTAGCAAAGCAACAAGAGATAATGACAGCTCTTTATCTGTTATATCTTACCCAGGTTACTTACAGAAGGTAGCACTTACACTTTTAATCCTACCAATGTACTGTGAATCAGTTCCAGTGTCACACACTGTAGATCCAGCCACCTCTGAAAAAGCCCCACCTATGACTCTATAAGATTTTGGAGGTATATCTAAACACAAGCCAAAACACCCACCTTCCTGACTGCTGGCCTCGTCAAAGTCAAGAGTTGGGAGCCCAGAATTAGTGGGAAGCAATTCAGGTTTATTCAAAAGTCAGAAATCTGAGGTGTGTATGTGGAAAGCTATCATCCTCCAAAAAATGCTCATCTTATTGGATGAGTGGGCTTCTTAAGTGAAGGCAAGCAGATACGGGAGCACAGGGAAGAAGATTGCATGCTGGCCACCTGTTCATCATCCAGGGCATATGTGTCCTACTTTTTTTTTTTTTTGGTCTGGAACAATGAATTCCATCTTGACCTCCTGGAATAATTACTGTAATTCTTTAGACAAATGTAAGATTTTTCTGCAAGTCAAATCTCATAGTATAGTTTATATACTTTGTGTTAGCTGATGCACAGAATTAAAGAATAAGGTGGGTCACTACACACTCTGAAATTATCTGAAGGTCACCAGATGTTCTGGGTTCTATAAATTTAAAGAAAAGTCATTTAGCAATTAACATCTGAAGCATTTACATGTAGTTTTTTCTTTAGAGTTTATGTTGCTGGGCACAGAAAGTCAAAATATTACAAGATTCTAGGGACTCCTTCTAGAAATTCTAACTAGGTTCTTCTTGTCCTGAACAAATGTTTGACAAAATAATGGAAAATGTAGCAAAGGTTTTCATTTATTAAAGATAGGAAAAGAAAACAAGCTCTGTGAATGAGTGTTGGCCATGTAAAAGTAGGAAAAGTACACTGCAGGGTGAGCACTGTGAAGGTGAGAACACAGAGGCCAAGAGCTTAGGGCAGCCATCTTTTGTAATCCTCCCCCCACCCTGGCCTTAGGCTGACATCAGATCAAGGCTGTCCTATCAAAATTCTGCTTCAGTTATTGCCAGAAGAACTGAAGATAGCACTCTCTGATTGGTCCCAGGTGCAGAGACCTGGGAACTGGTTTTCTGTGTATTTCCTGGATCTCTGTTATTGACAGGTTATGCCCACCTGGACAGCCAGGTTGCCACACCTAATTTCCTGTCTCAGAAGCACACCAAATCTTACAGGAGCTACTGTTACATTTCTAGTCTTTATTTATTAATTTTTGAAAAAATTTCTAGTCTTTAAAATCAGCATTTCTAACTCCTGTAAGACATTGCTTGTGTGCTGGGCCATGAATTGTTTAGCTATTTTGTAGTTAGGCTTTAGAGCTTTCCATTGTTAAATCAAAATGCAGACATATATCTCTGAAACAAAAGGACTTATTGAGGTGCTATGGATGCCAGCCAGAAAGCACGAGTTCTGGGACAATTTCCCACAGCCACCAACAACAAGGCGAAGTAGCAGTTGAAAAATGTCCACTGAATTTAAAACACTAGAGGTTTTATAATGAAAATCTGGGGAAAGAAGACATTTATATTGACCTATTGATTAAAGGAGTGTGATTATTCAAAGCAAGGTAACTCTACCCATCTCTCCTCTCTTTGATTTTCCACATTTTGTAATTTAGAATATTTCAGAATTATTTCCTTCTCACTAATTTTTCAGTATTATGAAGCAGCAAGGTACCCTTTTCTGAAGTATTCTGAGTGTCTGCTGAATTGTTTGTTTGGTGGTAAATTCCAAGGGGTGAGTGTAATTGTGTTGAGAAGCAAAATAGCAGGACCAAGGGCCGTGGGGTCACAGAGAATTTGGGCTGGAATTCTTTTTTTTTTTTCTTCCTGAGCCATGGTCTCCCTATGTAGTTTGGGCTGTTCTTAAACTCATTATGTAGCCTAGACTGGCCTGGACCTCAAGGCAATCCTCCTGCCTCAGCGTCATGAGTGCTAGGATGACAGGCATGAGCCACCACCTGGCTGGGCTGGAATTCTGATTCTATGTCTTAGCAGGTTTTGGTCCTTAAATCAGTAATTTTGATATAGGGGAAATGTTAGCTATCAAATACACTGTGTTCATGTTCCCTGAAGTTGAAGACTGAATTCTAAGGAACAACAGAGGTTACGAGTAGGAAAACTAGGGGCTGGGGGTTTAGCTCAGTGGTGTAAGAGCCTGCCTGGCAGGTGTGAGGTTATGAGTTCAATCCCCAGTACAAAAAAGAATGGAGAGTAGCAATAGCTCCTGAGAGGGGGAGGGGTCCTAAATGGGTTGTCAAAAACCACCTCTCAAACAAAGTTTTATAGAGTAAAATGATGAGGTGGGCACAACATGGGTCAAAATTTTGATCAACCAATAAGACTGCAAGTATAGTTGCTTAGGCAATATTGATCTAATGGTAGCAAGAGCACATGAAGTGATGTCATTAACCTGGTTGATAATCTATAATCTTAATCTTGTCTTTGTTCTTAGTGGTTTTGTTCTTAGTGGTTTTGGTCTTAGTGGATGGGAGAGGATAGCCCACCCCCAAGGAGATAATGGGATATCTGAAAGGTTCTTAGCCTAGTATAAATTACTGTACAATTATGGAAGTAGTCTAATGTGACAGAAGGCAAAAGCAGGAATGATTACCACTTTCTTCTTCTTCTTCAGCCCTAATTACAACCCCGCTTCCTGTTTTTCCACAAAGAAAATTCCAATTAGTTTCTCACACATCATCAATGCCTGCTCCATGCACCACTTCTGATCAGAGGTCATATAGCCCTCTGCCTCTCTGTATCTGGTTGAAGGAGATAGCCTAATTCCCATGGGTTGTGTGTTTCTTTCCATGTCCTCAATAAACCTGTTCCTTTTTTACTTTTTGCTTCTCTATTGTGCCAGATAATTCTAACAATATCTCAAAAGGATGATACCATTAATCCCAACTAGCCATTGTGATCCTCAAATGAGCCTCGAGCCACACTTCCTTATGCATTCTTATCTCCTGCACTGACTCCCTCCCCATCCCTGTCTGACTGCCTAGTGTATTTCTAACTTCGCTGTCTATAATAATTTCAGCTAAGACTTACTAGTGGATCAACTGGATTAAGTCTCATTAACATTTAAAAAGAAAAAAATCAGAAGAAAATACATTATAGAATTTTTTTTATTAAACACCACCTTAAATGTTTGTGTACTGGGTTAGGATGTAAAACACATATTTTTTCACTCAGCCAGATGTGGTGGTGCATGACTGTGATACCAGCATTCAGGAGGCTGAGGCAGGAGAACTGCCAAGAGTTCAAGGCCAGTCGGGGCTACATAGCAAGATCCTGTCTCAAACAAATGAACAAAAAAAGTGAACATATTTTTCATTCAGAGTGACAGGGACCACTATAGAGACAGGGGACAAACTAACCGGGCCCTTAATATGTTACTCATTAGAAGCATGATTTGTGTTTTTTCTAAGATAGCTAGGGACTTAAAAATGGTTTTTGCCAAAAGCTGTAACTCTTCAGTCAGGTGTTCTACAAGCCAAATAGGTAACTAAAACAGGATAAAGCTTGTTATTCATTTTGTAAAACTCTTGGTCAGATTCTTTTTAGTTCTATATAAGCATATTATTTAGGGAATGTTTGTCTAGAATTGGCAGCACAAGGTTTTAGGCCCTGAATCTTCCTAGCCTATCTCATTATTCTTCAAGACTGAGACCACCTAAGTCTCCACAGTCCTAACCTTATGGTCACTTAGTATTGTAGCAGAGCTTCACAGAGCTGAGATTGCCTCAAGTCATAAGGATGCCTCTTCTGAAACTAAGAAGGACTGAGCTAATGACTGAGCAGGATTGAGATAATGAGTGGACCCCAGCTCTCCAAAGGACTATCAACCTTCCTTTCGAGCACACCTATGATCTCAGCACTTTTGGAAGCTGAGGCAGGAGGTCCTGTGTTCAATCTCTAGTGCTGCAAGACAAAACAAACAAAAACTCCAAAAACTGAAACAAAAACCCATAAAACAGACAAAAACAAACAAAACAAAAAAACTCTTGGTCTCTGTGAAGGGGCCAGTCTGATGTTGCGTACCAGAAGCTGTTCCTTTCAGTTCCTTTCCAAGCTAGAGTCTGAAATGAGATAGGACAGAAGAAATGAAAAATAGGCCAAAAGGAGAGAAAACCATAATTCTAGAAATGAAAACTACAGCTTCAGGACACAAATACAGTTTAAACCTTAGGGGTTGGGGTTTTAGATCAGTGGGATATGAGCCTGCTTGGCAAGCATGAGGTCCTGGGTTTGATCCCTGGTTCCCAACAAAACCCAAAAAACCTGGGCAAATCCCTTTTACCTACAAACCAGTTTGGCCTGTCTCTTTTTACTTGCCAAGTGCCTTTATACCTGTGAATAGACCACCTTTTCACCTGTAAATTAGATTTTCCATTCGTATGAATGGACTAGCATCTAACTATGGGTAGACCTCAGCTCCCTTACTAAACAAACAAGACCAAGACTATAGATGAGAAAGTTCCACAGGTTTCCACCCCTCAGAATACTTAAATATTCCCAGTTCCACGTGTTGGAAATTTAGTTTAGCAGGCACAATGCCTGCCTGGCAAACAGGTTGTGAATTTGATCCCTGGTACCAAGGAAAAAAAGCCAGGAGTCACCACCCCAACTCCCTCCCATCCCCCCAAGAGTTACTGCTCTTTAAGCATGCCCCTTGCTGCATGACTCACTTCCCCATTTGTCCCCAGTTTGGTCAATTTTACCTGAAAAATTTATCTTACTGGTTGGCCATAGTTCTGTCCCACCTCATGCCTGCCTGGTGAGTTCCCAAGTTTACCCTATCTTGGACTCATCTTACCTTGTGATTTTGCTCCATAAAAGTCCCTAGAAAAAAAAAAAGAGAAAAAGAAAAAAAAAAGTCCCTAGAAAAGACAGAGTCTTTGGCAACCCACTTGGGACCCTTTTGGTCTCTCTCTCAGACAAAACCTTTCTTTCTCTCAATAAATATATTTTGCTCTAATTTTTTGTTGTTCCTAAAATTCATTGTTTGATTTTAGAGCACACAAACTCATACTGGGATATCTAGTAGGTTGGGAGTTTCATTCCCCTATATCACTGTCACTTTAATTTCAATTATTACAGACAGTATTACTGGGTTGTGGAGTCTCTGGGTTGCTGGAGTCTCCTTGTAGAGGCGATTTCTAGGTTCTTTCTGTCTTGAACAAAGAAGGGAGTCAACAATTATAAACAGGAGCAAACTTCTACATTTATTAAAGATAGGAAAAATATGCTCTGCAGAGTGAGTTTGGGTCAAGAAAAAGAGGAAAAGAGGTATACTCTGCAGCATGAAGAGACACAATAGTGAGAGCTCAATAGCAGCTGATCCATCTTTTTTATATCTCCCATTCCTGAGTGTGACATAAAGTCTGCGTCCATTGTGTCAAAAACCTGCTCCAGTTCACACCAGAAGCCCAGCTGCAGGGCTTTGGGAACTGTTCTGCACATGTGTAGAACAGGGATTTTGTAATTAACAGGTCATGCTTACGTTCTCAGCCAGTGTTAGCCAGGCCCTAGCCTAGGCCTCAGGATAACTGTCACCAGCCAATGGCAAGAGTGTAGGCAAAACAAATTGGGCAAATACTCCAACCTTTCTGGGTCTTTTTTCTACCATCTGTAAAACAACACAACCTTGGTTTCATTATGTTATTGTGAATGTATTACACTTGTGTTCACGCTCAATCCATCCACCATCTCCATCTATCTCTACCACCACCCTAAGGTTTGACAGTGTTATTGTTTTGCCTAAACAACTGCATTGATCTTCTAACCAGCTGTCTTGCTCTGCTGTTCCATTACAGTGCATTCTCATTCCAGAAACAGCGATGATTTAAAACCTAACTCATCATACAAGGTCAATCTCATTTTGAGAAACCACAGTTCTAACCAGGGCAGCATCATCTGTGCCGGAGATTTTTCATAGTACAGTAGAACTCAGCAAAGGTAGAACAGTCTAGGGTACACAAACCACTTTCAATGTATCCACATAACTCGTGGCTGCTTAACAAATCTTGATTAACCGTCTTGGAATAAGCCTCCATAGTAGCTTTTAGCTGAGGAAAGCTGCTTGTGTTCATCTGTCGAGTCTGCCCTCATCAATTTGATACTCTGAGCATCTTCCTGAGCTGTTTGCTGGTTTACACTCTGGTTCTCATCTCCATTTCCCTGGCATGTGGATACAAGCAAACATTCAAAATGCCCTCATGTATCTGAACAATATCCTTTTCAAGGTCTTGTCCTAATTCTGACTATCTGGCAGCTTCTCAAATTTCTTGATTTGCTCTTGTGTACAAAATCTCAATCAGTGTGGGTTCCTTAATTCTTGCCCCCTGGGCAACTGATTGCAAATAATGCAAGTGAATACCAAAGCCTCCTTCTCACCATTGTGGGCCAGTAGGAAGGAATTTTTTTTTTTTTTTTTTTTTTTTTTGGTACCAGGGATCGAACTCATGACCTCATACTTGCCAGGCAGACGCTTAGGCCACTGAGCTAAATCCCCAGCCCCTAGGAAGGAATTTTTGAAACGGTTAAGCTATTTACAGCTTATGCTTCAAAGTAGACTGACCTGCATGCAGCAATAACCATAACCTAACCAAACAGCTTTTTTCTAAGGATTGTCAGGATTAATGTGCTTGGTTTGCACATGTTATGGCCTCAATTCTAATGTTATTTTTTCCAAGATGTACAGTATAAAGTCACATCACAATGATATAGTACTTTTGCAGTATGTATTTTGTTTTTTTGGGTTTTTTTTGGTACTGGGGATCGAACTCACAACCTTGAGCTTGCCAGGCAGGTGCTTAAGCCACTGAGCTAAATCCCCAGCCCATTTTTGGTGTTTTTGAGATACGATCTTGCTATGCAGTTCAGGCTGGTCTCAAACTCCCAATGATCCTCCTACCTCAGCCTCCCGAGTACTGGGATCATAGGTGTGTACTACCATGCCAGGCTTTGTTAAAAATTGTATCTTATCTGTTTTATATACATATATACATATGTTGTTTCTTTCAGCTTCTCACACTAGTGAGACAATATGATGTTTATAAGTGTGTGTTATTTATTTCACTTATGAGCATGGTTTCAAGTTGTATCCATTTACCTGTAAGGCTCCAGTTTATTTTTATGGCTGAGTAGTACTCCATTGTGTAAAAATACATCTTTTTTATCCATTCCTCAGTCGATGGGCAATTAGGTTCTAGCTATCTGTAAAGCTTCACTCTCACTGTTTTTGTCCTAATCAAGATTTTTTTTTGGGGGGTGCTGGGGATTGAACTCAAAACCTCACGCTTGCCAGGCAGGTGTTTGTGCCATTGAGCTATATCCCCAGCCCCTAATCAATATTTCAAATTGAATAAAAACCACAGAGATCTTTAAAAAAAAAACCCAAACAAACCCTAATTTACATTGTATCACTACTCAAATTCTTGCAATAGCCTTCTATCCTGACCTCCCTAGGGGTAGGCAGAAAAGCTCAAATTCTTTACAATCTAAGAGTCTTTCTGAACATCCTGCTTCTCATTACCCTGTTCTCACTCACTCTCACATTCAGTCAATCTCTCTAGGCAAGGTCCCATATTTGTTCCTTCTGGAATAGCCTTCCTTGAATGGCTCCCCCCACTATCCAGATCTGCGTTCCAAAGCAGTCACCTCTTTAGAGAGGGCTTAGGGGTTGCCTATCTGCACCTATACGCACGCTTTAGTCTACTACTCTTTTTATATTTCCCTTCCAGCTCACATCCCTCTCTGGTGCACTGTCGTCTCCTTATTCGCGGCCTTTTCGTCGTCTGACGCTGGGACATAGCCTGGGGCCACGATGGCGCGGAAATCGCTCCACACCAGTTATTCGATCAGCTGTGACCCCTGGCCAGGTCAGTTCTTCTCACACGGTAGCCTGCGCACCCCGCCCCACTGCAGACTTCCGTGTTTAGCTTCCGGGGCGAGGGGCGGGACCTCGGTGGAGGGGTTCTACTTCCGGGGTGGGGCCAGCGGCGGGTCGGGCGGGCTGTCGCCCGGCCTGTGTTGAGCTCAGTGGCGGTAGACGCAGCGGTGGCGGCGGCACGGCGCAGGCACTGGCTCGGGGAGCTGCATCATGAGTGGTGAGTGGCGGCCCCGCCGCTCCCGCCGCCCCAGCTGCACACTCCGCCCAGAGTCCCTGAGCCCGGCTCGTCTGTAAACCCCCGTCCCGTTGCACCCTGGCTCCGCGTCGCCAGTCCGCCGGGGTCCCTTGTCACCGGCAGGTCTCTGACCCCTCGATGCCGGACACTACTCCCCTCACTCCATCAGTCACAAGCAGTCCCCAGGTCCCTGCTTTGGCTTTCCCGGTCCGCTGACCCCTGTGCCTGCCGCATTCCCAGAGTACCAGGTCTGAGACCTCTGAATCTCAGTCGCTCCTCATTCCCAGATCCCGGATTCTGCTCGGATCCGGCTCCTCTCTGCGGTCACTCCCCGCCCAGGGCCCTCGCCCCTGTCAGTCCAGCTCTCACAGCCACAGAGCTGTCCGAACATCCGAGTTTGCTGGCCCGTGTAACCCTGTCCGCAGACTAAGAGCAGCAGCTCCTGGACCGAGTGTGCTGTCAGTTCGCAGCCCCTTTGTCTTCCGCGTTCCTCCTGTTCCCTCCACACCTGTCAGTCAGTCTTTCCCACTTAACCTCCAAGCTTTCCTCTCCGGTCCTTGCTTTTTACATTTGAGTTATTTGTTTATTCTTCAGCCCCTTCAATTTCTTCTGTTAGGTCATCATCAGAGGTCTCTTGTCCTGTCTTGTAACCCTTCCCTCTTGCCCAATGCCGAGCTCCTCTGGGGACAGCGCCTTGCTTCTTGTCCTTCCCAATCCCAGCACCCAGAGGATGGGTTTGGTGGGGAGGCTGGAAGTGAGAGGGAGGTGGGTGTGGACTTCTAGTCTTCAGTGTTTCTGATGTTTAGTCCGTGGACTGAGTTCACCCTCCTTTACCCTTCCTTTCTGGAGTCATGTTGGTGTTTTGGTGCTAAGTCATTCTTGGGTGTTGTATGTGGAGATAGGAGTGACTCAGGAAAGCCTCGCAGCCAGCCCCTGTCTTTCTGGCCACTCTAGGATCTGGATTCACTTAGAAGGACCTGCTTACCATCATAGAGCTTGCTTCTCCGTGTACAGTCTGTTCCGGACAAACCCCATCTCCAGCGCCCCCTGGCCCTAGGTATTTCTGCAGGTAGAAAGGGGCAAGGCAAAAAAGATACTTCTTTTTGTTTCTACCTTTTAAAGATCTCTGTGGATCTTTAAAATATCAATTATGTGACTTTTGTTTTTGCTGTGCAAGAACAAGATTTGTGGGCTGGGGATTTAGCTCAGTGGCTTAAGCACCTGCCTGGCAAGTGCAAGGTCATGAGTTCGATCCCGGTACC
>PVJX010047227.1:0-11973 GCA_004027295.1 Dolichotis patagonum
CCTGGAGGATGGATGTTCAAGATCAAAGTGTAGGCAGCGCTGGTCCCTCGGAGTGCTGGGAGGAGGGACCTATTCCGTGCCTCTGCCTGGCAACCTCTGAGGCTCCTTGGCCAGTTGGTTTTCTGCCTGTTATTCTCAGTGTGTTGTCTTTGCCCACCTTCCCTGTTTTCAGAAGACCACCACTAGATTAGGGCTACCCTGGTGGCCTCATTTTAACTTGATGACCCTGTAAAGACCCTCTATCCAAGTAAGGTTTTGGGGGGGTGGGAACACAACCGAATGCTCTACACAGGGTTAGAAGCAGATGCATAGGCCACTGCTCCCAGCTGCCACCAACAAACCCACGGCCCCCCCAGCTTCCCTCATCCTCCGGCTCTCTGGCCTGCCTCCTCCCGGTAATTCCCCCTAGGAATTCCTCCACCTCCACGCCCATCTCCAGAGAGCCCTCCTAATAACTGTGATTTCCTAATTGTCTCGCACTGGACTCCTGCAGACTGGCCTCTCTCCAGCTGCAGCGAAGCAGGCTGCTGGGAAACCTCTCCCTGATCCCACAGAGAAACTCCACCAGCGTGGAGAGGCAGCGTGGGCTGAGCTGCACTGTCTGGGGCAGCCCCAGCTCTTGGCCAACTAGCGCCTCTCTGGGAGACCTGTCAGGCCACTATGGCCTTCAGTTCCTTCATCCAATTTATAGGGTACACCTGCTACCTACCAGATGCTGATATTGCAGACGTATTTTTAAAACTTGTTTCCTCTTTTTATTTGGTATAGGGCTACAATTTTTTTTTGAGACAGGTCTTGCATGTGGTTTGGGTTGGCCTTGACCTCATGGTGATCCTCCTGCCTCAGCCTCCAGAGTGCTGGGACCACAGGCATGTGCCACACCTGGCTAGGGGCTTCAGTTTATTGCCCAGTTTCCCTATGGTCAGACGTGGCCATGAGAATGTGACCTAACTGCCCAGTGGAGTATGCGTGTAACTGATGTGTGTCATTTCTGGGACAGGCTCGGGGGCAATGAGTGTACCCTTCCATCTCCACTCCTCCCCCAACAGCCGCAGGGAACGGTGGAGTCACAGCACAGCGGGAACCCGGGTCCCTGAGTCACACCGTGGAGGACAGGACAGCTGTCTGCCAAGGAGAACTCTGCTTTGCACTGAGCAGGAAATCAGCTTTTACGAACGCTGAAGGCGTTCCGTTCAGGCCCGTGTCGGCTACAGCAATTATCACCAATACGAGGGAAGAACAAGACGACATGCTGTCTGTCCTTCTGGAAGGTTCCAGCTACAGCTCTTCACTGGCGACCGAGGAGCCCGGAGTTTCATGGGGAGAGCATCACCCAGGCAGAGCTGAAGTCAGCAAAGTGGCTCCTCATACAGAAAATGAGAAAATCTACTTTTATCCTCATTTTTAAAAATTATCAGGCCAGGGATTTAGCTCAGTGGCTCAGGCGCTTGCCTGGTAAGCGCAAGGTCGTGAGTTTGATCCCCGGTGCCCCTCCCCCAAATTATGATGTTTTGTAGTATTAAGAATTGAACCCGTGCCTTCTCCCTGAGCTTCATCCCAGCCCTTTTTTTATTTTTTATTTTCAGACGTGGCCTTTCTAAGTTCCCCAGGCAGGACTCAGACTTGTGGTCCTCCTGCTTCAGCCTCCCAGCGGGCTGGTTTACTGGTGTGCACCACCACGCCAGGCTACCCCACCCCCAATCTTTAGAGCTGACGAGACCATGGTCAAAGCGTCTGACAGGGATAAATTACGATGATGCTAGACGGAGGTCGCGGCGGTCTGCTCCACTGCTGCAGAAGCCTCCAGAGCAGACGGCTTGCAGACTGGGGTTTGGGACGGGGCCTCTGTATCCTCTCTGCAGCGATATGGGGAAGTCCTGGGCAGATGGTGGTACCCACCACTGGTACCTGTGCAAGTTACGCTCACTCTTTCTTCTTTTCTAGCCACATCCTGGGCGAGTTCTGGTGTCCCTCCCTCTATGGCCTCTGGGGAGTTTTCCTTTGTCACAGCCATTGTTTCTCCATTTGACCCTTTGCCCATTCTTTCCTTTAATTCACCATCCATGAATTAATGGGAGGTCTTGAGGAAGCCCTAGGACACAGAGCCTGCTGCAGGGGATGGAGACTGGGTGGTGAACGAAGAATTTACCTGAGAAAAAAAAGAGTCATGAGGGAAGGAGCAGGGTCGGGGAGTTCCAAAGAAGGGGTACATGCTGGAGATGGGGTGTCTGATGCTAAGAGATTAGAGCTAAAATGCTCCTCAAAAGTCTTCTGTTCAGAGGTGCGGTGGACAGAACCTAAAAGGCTGTGTTCCGTCCCTGGCTCCTCTCTTCTTCCTGTTTCCTGGCAGCCAGTGTGAACAGCTTTCTCCCGCCTTATGGGTTGTGCCCTGGAGCCAGCCGACCAGGGTCCGAATCCACTGCAACCGTGAGCCTTTAAGCTGTGGGTTGGGGGTATTTTGCCCCAGTGATAGGAAAGTGACTAACAGGCCTGGGGGAGCTGGGGAAGGCTGAGCACCCCCAGAGTGGAAGAGTAAAGCAGGGCTGGACAGCAGCCCAGGCAGAAAAGAGGTCCAGAGGTGCTGAGGAGGGGCCCTCTAGAGGTCACATTCAGGGAGGTAGGGGGCTGCGGCTGACAAAGCAGGTGGCTTTGCAGTCACGGGTGCCCTAACTTCCCCGTAAGAGGCCTGGATCCAGCGTCATTCACTGCTGTGCCACTGTGAGAAGGAGCATGCCTGGCAAGGCAGGAATGCAGCAGTGGCTGGAGTCCCACGTCAATGACGATAATGCCCAGACCACAAGCCCCCAGTGACCCGAGCACCTCCCACCAGCAGCCAGGGAAGTCCTAGTCTCTGCAGGCCCCGGCTGGGATCATTTGGCCTATTGGTGTCTGAGGGCCCCACCCTGGGGCCCTGGGCGTCTTCCTTTAGTCCAGGGGAGCCAGCTGCCTGGAAAATCTCAGACCTTGCTCTCCCAGGATTAACAAGCTCCCTCTTCATCGCTGGCCCTCACACTGGAGCCCCTTGTGAGGGGGACACATTAAACGCTGGCTCCGAGCTGGCAGCTTCCTGCAGCTGCCAGAGGGTGCCTGCTGCTGCCAGGAATGCAGTCAGGGAGGGGACAGGAAGGGGCGTGGAGGAGATGCCCGGTGCCTCACTCCGAACTTACTGTCACTCACAGGAAAGAGCTATCCTAAGGAGCACTGAACAGTATACTGCATTACTTCAGACCCAACAGAAAAGAAGCCTAAGGTGCACTGGGCCCAGGAAGAAGTCACCTGCGATGGTTTGGATGTGGTTTGTCCCCAGCATAGTGATGTTAAGAGGTGGTGGGTCCTTTAAGAGGTGGGGCCTAGTGGGATCTTAGGTCACTGTGGGTGTGTCCTTAGAAGGGACTAACACAGTTACTGGTGAACCCCAGTGACTCTCTGGCTTCCTGTCCCAGGGTGTGTTCTGTCCCTCATACATGTGCCATGATGTTGTCCATCACGCTGTGATGTCACCAATGGGGCCCTCTCTGGAGTCAGTGTTATACTTTGAGCTTGGAGATAAAGCTTTATAAAGCTTCTTTATAAAGCACCCAGTCTCAGGTGGTTTGTTATAGCAATGGAAACTGACTGATATAGCATCTGAGTCAGTGGGGCTGGACCCCCGTACAAAGTCAGCTAAGAGGTGAGGTCTATCTGGAACTCATAGTAGTTCCTACCCTTTCCCTCAGGAAATAATTGTTGGAGAGAATCTCTTCTAAATTCTCTCTCTATAAGTTCTACCTTGGAGCCTCAATATCAAAGTTAGTTTGGTAAACAGAAGCATTTCTTTAGGATATAGACCCCTAGGATTGTGTGCTGTGGGCAGCTCAGCAGTGATTTAGAGGGGCCAAGGCAGTGGGAGGGTGGGCCATCCGCCTCACACTGAGCCCATTCTGTGGCCCTGCTGTCCCTCTAGGGTGTACCCAAGGAGAACTCCTCCTCTTGTAATGAGTCCCTCACTTGCAACCAGCCTCCAAGGCCACATGATACGGCCCCGGCCCCATCCAGAGGTCCAGGCAGACTGCTGAGCCACGCTGGACCAATCAGATATTTCCTTGAGAGAGTGGACTTCTTTTTGTGTGTGTGGTACTGAGGATTGAACTCAAGGCCTCGAGCATGCCAGGTAAGAACACATCCCCAGGCCTGAGAGATAAGATTTTTCACCAGAGATAGAGGACATGAAGGAATTCACAGGGGCAGAGGGCTATTAAGGAATTCACAAGTGGGGTGTCCCAAATCACCCATGATACTGCTTTGGGAGGTCCCTGGCCCTTCTCTCCCTAGGTCCTGGCTGTTAAACTCCTCCATCCCCTGGAGCTCCTCCACATCCTTCCACTAAAGTTCTCTTTGGGGATCAAACCGGAAGTTGGTCTCTGTACTGGCAATCAGGAGAATTCTAACTGCCAGTCAGCTGTACCCTCACTGGGGAAAGGAGATTCCAATCCGGTTGGCTCAGAAGCACAGCCCCACTGCATTCCCCAGGGCAAGGTACACTTTTACAAGACAGGAAGATGCGCACAGGTTCCCAGGAGACCACGGAGCTCGGGGAAAGGAAGGGAGCCACCCTGGAGGGGCTCTGTGGCCTGTGTTACCTGAGGGGCTGGAAAAACCCTCATGGGCCGGTCAGTGAATCTCACATAAGCATGTCCGTTTCCTTATCCGTAAAGCAAGGACATCCCTGGACCTCACCAAGTCACTCTTAGGAAGCAGGAAAGAAGACTGTAGCTGGGAGGGAGAGGGTTCATCCTCCATCCTGATAGAAAAGCCTCCTGCTTGCTGGCAGTCTCCCCGTGTCCTGGAGCTGCTGTCAGGAAACACCCACCTGCCACAAGGGTCCCCAAGGTGGCTCTCAGGGCCCCCAGCTCCTGCTGCTCTGGGCCTGATCCCTGCCCCTCGGTCCTGCTCTCTGGCCTCTCCTCTCCCTCAGCAAGTCCTCTGAGAACGCACAGCGCCAGCCTCACGCCTCCTCCAACTCTTTGCTCCAGAGAAGCCGGGATTTTCAAGGCTTCCTGCTGAGATTCATAATTGAACAGAGCCGGGGAGACTTTCCCAGCTAGTCGCTTGTCTTTTCCTCTAACACAGGGAAATGGGTGTTCAGTTACTGTCTCTGATTTCTCTACTTACTTCTGCTCTGTAACTGCTGCTTGGATGAAACCTCGGTACCGAGGGCTGTTTATTTTATTTTTTTTTCCTGTTTCTTTCCTTCTCTTAATGAGGAGCAAATATGAAGCTCTGAGGGGTGAAACAGCTCTCTATAGATTCCAGATTCTTCCACTGGTTTGCTTCTGCAGATTTCTGAAAAGCTACACTCCAATAACCTGAGAGTTTTAATTGAAGGGCTTGGGAAGGGGAGGGAGAAACATAAACTTCTAGAGGGGACCTTCGGGACCATCTACTTCATCTCATTTGCTTTACCCATTGCAAACCTGAGGCCCGCAGAGGTCAAGCACCATTTCCATGGCGACAGGCTGGCTGGTGGCACACACAGTGAGCATGAAACGCTGGGCTCTGCACCCCAGGTTCAGTGCACTGTTGCCCACCCATTGCTGTCTGCTCTGTGCAAAGGGTCTCAACCAGGGGGTGTTATATCTTCCAGGTGTTCCTGACAACCAGTGGACGGAGGCCAGGGATACCGCCAAGCATCCTACAATATGCAGGACAGCCAGCCCTTCTGGCCTAGCAAAGAATAATGTGGCCTCAACTGTCGTGAGTGCCCTGGTTGATGGTGAACAAGAGGCCTACAGAAAACAGTCCTCCTTTCTGGGGTCTGTGGCAGACATTGCTAATCAACCACAGTACTATTCTCTCCTGATCGCAGTCCAAATTCTTCTCAACACAACACTCCGCTCAGGAATTACTAGTCGAGATGATACCCACTACTCTCCTGGTGGCTGGACAACACAGAGGAGGTAGGTTTGGAAATTATGTTTTCTGTTAGAGCTTGAGTCTTGGCTCTGTCGTCTCCTCCTAGCTGGTAAATAAGTTTGCTGTGCCTCCTTTTTCTCATCTGTGAAATGGGGACAACAAATGGGGAGAATCTCTAAGGGCTGTTTGGGATTCAAATGAGTTAATGTAGTTCCCATGCAAAGCAAATCATTGAAAATGTCAGCTGTTATTATAATCAGCCCCGCTCTGGTGACAAAGAGGTAGCTGTTCTGTTCCAGCAGAGAGTGAGCCAGGTCTGTCCCTTTATCATGAGGGACATGGGCTCCCCCTTGTTCTCCTGTGCCCACGATATTGTGACTTGCACAACGAGCACTTTCCGTGACTCTCAGAAGGCGCAGTAGGGTGAACTTTATTCCCCTTAGCCCATTACTAATAATAAGGCCCGGCTTCAGTTGTACACTAAACTCCTGCAAATCCTTGTGCTAAGCTCTTTCTGTTTTTTCCATTTTTGCAGTTCTGGGGTTTGAACCTAGGGCCTTTACACTGAGCGACACCCCCAGCCCTTTTTATTATATTGTTCTGATCATGCTAAATCACTAAGCAGCCTAGTCTGGTATCAAACTCTTGGTCCTTCTGTCCCAGCCTCCCAGAGTGTGGGATGAGAGGCGTGTGCTACCACACCTGGCTTCCGTTTTCTCACTTACACCTCAAAAGTAAGTAGGAAGCAGGAGCTCCTACAAAGCCATCACACAAATGCAGAAGCCAAGGCTCAGAGAGAGGAAGGAACTTGCTCAGGACAGCAGGGCCCTAAGTAGCCAATGGTTCTGCAGAACCAGAGTTCTGGCCCCTCTGTTTGCCATTCTGCTGCAGAATGGGAGGAGAGGAGAAGGCTGGGAAGGAGGCCCATCATCTGGGGCCACACGCACTGCCAGCCATGGGTACACACCTGCCCCCTCGGCGGCCTCTGGGCTAGGGGCAGCTCTTGCAGCATAGCAGACACTGAGCTCAAATTCAGCTTTCAAGACCACCCACTCCTCCTTTACCTGCGCTCCAGGTGTCAGGTGGAAATGTGCAGCACCTGCTGGGACCCTAGCACTACCATGACAAGCCATTAGAACTCGGGCTTACACATGGCTTCAGAGCCCCCGGGCTCATCACCCACACCTGATGCCTGTGTCCCTGTCCTGATCCACTCCCAACACACGCAGAAGTTTTTGCAGGCTCCCAGGCCTTCGGCAGCTTCTCAGCAAGAGTGTCACTATTTTCACTATTTTTGGATCTTCTGCCACCCACTCTACCTTGCCCCCTGGCACCCCTTGCGTCCTGAAGAGCAGCTGCCTGCTCTGTCCCCAGCCCAGCCCTGTGACCAGGTTAAGCAGGGCAGGACACCAGGCGGAGTGGTGAAGGAACCAGAACTGACCTGTCCGTGCCTTTGGGTTGGCATCCAGGGAGCTTGGCACTTACAACCAAAGGGGGAGAATCAGCAAGGTAAAGACAGGGCAGACACTCCGCACGGGGGGTAGTTCTGTCGAGCTACACAGGCAAGAGGTTGGCACATCTGAGGAGGAAAAGGCCCGGACTCTGGAATGACAGAGCAGGGGGTGGCAGAGAGAGAGGTGACAGAGACTCATAGACCTCAGGGCAAGAGGGAGCCATAGAGGCCAGGCAGAAGCTAGGCTCAGGGACAAAGGTACTACTCAAGGTCAGTTGCAGATTGGGGGCAGAGATCCTTTAAGGAGTCCTTAAGGCTAATTGCTGTGTCTCCCCAACACTGTCCATCACCGCCCCCTGGAAAGCAGACCTGGCTCAAGGACACTAGCAACCCTTCCCCAGTGCCTGCACGGGGCCACACACTTCTTCCTGGCTGTGTCCACCCTCAGCGTCTGGGGCCTTGGCCTGTCCCTCCCAGAGGCCAGCCTGCCCTGCACCCTTGGCCCTTTTGCAGGATTTTCGGTGGTAGTGGAGCGGGAGGTACAGCTCTCTAAACCTCAGCTTCGTCCAGAATCTCTAGAGCTAATGCCTGGAGCTTTTCCCTGCCTGAGAAAGAAAAAAGTAAATAAAAATGTACAAGTGCCTCCCTCCTGCTCACGCACAGAAGCAGCCAGCGCGGGCAGGCGTTGGTGGCTGGGAGGCAGCAAGAACGGGCTGGCTGGGAGCCAGGTGGCGGAGACCCCCCGGGAACCGAGCGGAACAACTGTCATTGTGAGTTAAGCAGGCCGTTTATGGGGAGCATAAAAGTTAATGAGAAGCTGTACTGCAGCTCCCCACCATTAAGCAAGAGAAATGCCGGTGAACAAGCGACACAAAGAAAGAGAGGTGGCTGGAAGGCGGCGAGGGGCTGCCTGGGGGAGAGAAAGCAACCCGCAGACACGGGAAGGCAGCAGGTGGAGCGGGTGGCGGAACCGCATCCGTCACCTGCTCAGGAGGGCTTCGCGGCTTGGACATCACCAACTCCTCTAAGTTCCCCGGGGGGCTTCCTACTCTACTACCCGGCACCCCCTTCCCAGGGCCACTAGAATCCAGGACGGGAGGGAGCACTGGCTCTCTGTTTTCTCTACACACAGCCCCTGGAGCCCGTCCACCCTCATAGGTCACAGTACCCCGGTTTCTTGTCAGGCTGCAGAGCTGGGGAAGGGCCATGGGACAGAAGACCGTCTGTGAGGGTCAGGCGTGGCCGCTGCCACCACTAACCACCATCCAGGCAACATTCACCAGGGAGCAGCAAGTTGTAAGTGTGTTGTTAATTCTTTTGGTCCTCACTACAACCCTCTCCTAGTACAGATGAAGAAATACAGGCCCAAGGGGGGAAGGGATCTGGCCAGGGACTAAGTGCAGAGCTGGGACTAGAACCCAGGAAGCCATCTTGGGAACCTGAGGGTTTAAACTGTTCTGCCACCCTGTGAGCCCAGTAGAAAGATGTTCAGACAGGGATCTGCTGGCAATTCCAGGGACAATGGAGGCCCAGTTCCCGTCATGCCATGTTCTGCGAGCTTGCAGACCGTCTCGGGAGAACGCTTCTTGGCTGGCTTCCAAACCATGTTGGGCACCCAAGGTCCAGATGACCCATGTACCTCCTCAGAAAAACGCCTCAAAGGACCTGATGGGGAAGGCCAAGTCGGGGTGAGGGACAAGGGGATGTGGTATCCTAGCAAAAGGCAGGCAGGGACTGAATGGGTGGCCTGAGGTGCCAGGCTTGGCCTTGGGGGTCTCATCTGTTCCTACTTGTTGGGGGCTGCGCACCCAGGGGGACCCTCAGGGCAGTGGATGCCACCTCTGCAGGACACAGAACTGGCCTCAGGCCAGCACTCTTCACCCCCAGCAGTTTCTGGTCTCAGGAATGTCCACAGTGCATGAGGGTGCCAACGGCTGAGACCTCACGCTGGAGGTCTGCTTCTACTCAGAGGGTCGGAGTTGGTGACACGGATGGATGTCCCTCCAGTGCCTAGTAAATAAGGTGACGGGTGTGCTCGTGACCCCGGTCCGATCACTGCACATTGTATTCAAGCACGGAAACATCACGGCGTTCCCCACAAATATGTCGATTGTTATGACGTGTAATGATGATATATCAATTAAAAAAGACCAGCTGTGAGGTGTCCTGAGCACTGGTATTTCCAGGGAGACCACTCAACCGCCTTGGGCTTTGCAGCTCTCTCACGTGTGGTTCCTCTCCTGGGCTCCTCGGCTTCCTTTCTGCAGGCCCCTCACTCTCCCTGATGGGTCTTTTTCTGTCTTTCATGGGCTCCTCC
Organism: Dolichotis patagonum; assembly: GCA_004027295.1. Taxonomy (NCBI): domain Eukaryota; kingdom Metazoa; phylum Chordata; class Mammalia; order Rodentia; family Caviidae; genus Dolichotis; species Dolichotis patagonum. The sequence goes on from PVJX010047227.1 coordinate 9,663, forward strand.
TTCCCGCTCCTCCTCAGGAGTGTCCAGCCTGTCTCCTCTGTCCTCATTTCTCACCCTTGCGCTCCTGCTGGCGACCTCTGCACCCCATGGTTGAAACCATCCTCTTTGTGATATGATTTCCTGGTGCATGGCTTTCTCCCAGATCTTGGCATCAGCTGCCCAATGGACATCTCCATCTGGATGCCCAGCAGGGGCACCAGACTAAACTACCTTCCTGCCTTTTGACTTCCTCTGCCTTCTCTCCTCACCGTACTGCCCAGGGCTCTGGGCAGGGCAGCTCTTCCCAGAGCATCCTCTCTCCTCTTCCTCCTCTTCTTCATCCTGCCTGTAGGGTGTCTGTCAGTTAGTAAATTGTGCAATTCTATGATACCAGATGGATGCCTGCACCCACCCCTCTTCTCCATCCACAATACCCTGCCTTTGTTTAGACTGTCTCCGTCCAAACCTGCCAGAGTGATCTGGTAAGACAAGACTCTGTCCCATGACTTTATATGTCCTGCAGAAGAAAGTCTGGTCATGTCACCCTTGTGGTCCACTTCCCTTCCCCCTCAGTGCAGTTGCTGGCCCTGGGCTCCAATCTTGCTAAGTTACACAGATTCCTTATTCACAGCAAACCCTTCTGAATCATGCTCTGCTCCCAGATGTTTTTTTGGTCTGGAGTTTTTCTCTTCTCTGGCCCTCTGTGGAATGCCAAGAGTTTGAAGCCAGCCTGGGCTACTTAGGGAGTTCAAGGCCAGCCTGAACTGTATAACAAGACCCTGACTCAAAAACAGACAGACAGAAACACCTCAGGAAAAAAATGCATCTGTCCTAAACACGTGCAGACGTTTTTCTCCTCATTAGTCTCTAAACATGCAGTCTAAGCAGCATGATAATTATTTACATAGTATTTATATTACGTTAGTATTATAAATAATTCGGAGATGAGTTGAAGTATAAAGGAGGGTACGCATAGGGTCTATGCAAACTCAGCACCTTAGAAGAGGCCTGGGCATCCTCTGACTTTGGTACCCACAGGGGATCCCAGAACCAGGCCTCAGTGGGTGCCGAGGGGCAGTACTCGTAGTACCTGTGCACATCCCCGCCACTGAAGCCTCCTGGCTTGTAAACTGGGCCCGCTCCTCGAGCCCAGTGGCCAAGTCCGACACTTATTTATCTTTGAATCTCTGCTCCATTCATGCTGGCAAAATTGCACTGATGTTCTCTCTCCGAAAAGGGCCTGTGGCACTGGGGATGTCAGGAGCATTGCTCTGTCCTGCTCCCCTGGCTCCCATGTTCACACACAAAAGGCAGAAGGAAGGTCCACTCTGCACTGCCCTCCTGCTCCTCCCCCTCCGGCAGCTCCGCGTGGGGGCAGAAAGCCACAGGCAGGCGGTCCACATGCTGCTAATGCAATGAGCTGCTTGTTAAGACCCTTCTGAGCCCATTGACAGTAAAATGATAAATATGAATGGCTAGGGGTGATTCCGGCGGCACCCTGAAAACCACAGTGCAGGCTCCAGGGTGACCAAATATCAGACACAGTCTACATTAATGACGTCTAAGGTCAAAGTGAAATCACCGCCCTGGAAAAAGCCTGGACAGAGAGTAACAAGCATGAAACACAAAAAGGAAAACTTAGAGGTCTCTCTAGATCCTAGTCTCAACCCCACAACAGTGTCCTCAATCCCTAGCATCTGGCCCACGTCAAGCAGATACAGCCGGATAGACTGGACTCTGAGATCCTTCTCCTCATTCCCCTCTTTCCTGGCTGGTGCTGAAATTCTGAGGTGCGCAGGCACCGTGAAGAGCCAGGATGTGACTGCAAAGTGTTCATTATTCAGTAAGCCATTTTCCTCCCTGTTAAAATCCCAGCCGGATGCGCTCTGGCGGTCTCTGGCGCTCTGGCAGAGCCTCTCCCAGTCACGGACGGGAGCCACTCACTTCCAGGCTACAAGGACCAGCTGGAAAATGCAGCCTGTCAAAGTGCCATGACCCCAGTCAGTGGTGCCAGAGCAGTGGCCGGGAGCCAGCCAGGGCCACGTCCACAGAGCCCTGAATTATTCTACACCTAATGACTCTGAGCTGTGGGCTTTATACCTCTAGACACCAGATTAAACTTGATTTGAAATCGACCCTGGAGGACATGCGTTTAAGAAAACAAAGATGTGAGATGGGGCTTAATGTCCTTTGCAAGGTGGCTCCATTCATCCACAGCCCGAGATTTCTACACAGTCCAGGGAGCAGCCAAATGGTGCCAGCATTCTGCCTATCAGTGCCATGACTACCCTGGCCTTACCCTGGCCTCAACCCGGAAACACCCCTCACTCCT
>PVJX010047228.1:0-11969 GCA_004027295.1 Dolichotis patagonum
GTTGTATGTCTGCACCACATTTTCTTTATCTGTTCATCTGCTGAGTACCTTGGCAGTTTCCATGGCTTGGTTGTGGTAAAACACTGGCATACGAGTATTGCTCTGTTATCCTGACCTTAATTTTGGCATAGCTGGATCCAAGGGTGGCTCTATTTTTAGGGTTTTTGAAAACCCTCCATGCTGATTTCTATAATGGCTGTAATAGATTAATTCCCACCAACAGTGTAGAAGTCCTCCCCTCTTTCCTGGATTTCTTATTTTTGTATTCTTGATGACACCCATTCTGACTGGGGCAGATGGAATCTCATGGTAGTTTTGATCAGTTTTCCCCTGATGTCTGAAGAACTGGATCATTTTTCACACACTTGTCGACCACTTGCGCTTCCCATTAAAGAGTGTCTGTCTACTTCATTGGCCCATGTAGTGACTGGACTATTCATTTTTAAAGTCATTTAAAAAAATTCATTCATTTTTTTTTTTTTTTGGTACCAGGGATTGAACTCATGACCTCATGTTTGCCAGGCAGGTGCTTAAGCCGCTGAGCTAAATCCCCAGCCCAATTCATTTTTGTGATATCATTTTTTTTTTGTGTTCTTCATATATTCTAGATATTAATCCTCTGTCGGAAGAGTCACTAGCCAGGACTGCCTCCTGGCCAGTGGGATGTCTCTTCACTTTGTCAATTGTGTCCTCTGCTGTACAGAAGCTTTGTAATTTGGTTGTAGTCCCATTTTTGGTTCTTGCTGTTGTTTCTGGTGCTATTCTACTCCAGTTCAGGAAGTCTTTGTGCATAGGCTTCAAGTGTTTCCCTTGTGTTTTCTTCTAGTAGTTTCAAAATTTCAGGTCTTCCACCGAGGTATTTGATCCTTTAGCATTGACTTTTGTACAGGGGGATGGAGAAGGGTCTAACTTAAGCCTTCCACATGTGGACATCCAGTTCCCCTGGCACCATTTGCTGAGGAGAAAGCTTTTTGTGTTGCAGGTGAGAAACTTGAGCCAGGATGGATGCATTTGCCCAAGTGGTTAGTGTTGGAACTTGGGCTGGGTCTCAGGTATTTTATTACTGAACAAAACTTAACCTTTTTCGTGAACTGGACATTTCCTATGCAGGGTTAACCTTTGCTACAACCATCGTCCCGGTTTCACAGACAAGACGGGCTAAGCGGAAAGGAAGTGATAATCCACCTCTAGTCAGCCCAACTCTGGAGTCTGTGTCCTGAGACACCAGGTGCACAGAACACTGCTTGGCATGGCTTCCTAACTCTTGTCTCCACACAGCGTGCAACCCATTCTGGTTTTCAAGTTGTCACACTTGCACTATGTGTGTGTGAGAAGTCACCAGGGCACTGGGTTAGGGGAGGGCAGGCCAGGCACCATCTTGGATTTGGCCAAACCAAAGGGAAGGACACAGGGTGGCAAGGTAGGACGTGATTGTTATTGGCCCCAGCTCTGAGGTCCCCTCCTGTGTAAGGCTGCCCACTCCCCCAAGCAGAGTTGATGTGTCTCAATGTCGTACCTCGTGCTCTGTCTTTAGCTCTTCTCACCACATTGTGCCTCCTTTTTTTTTCTTACACTGGGAATTGAACACAGGACCTCATGTTTGCCAAATAGGCTCTGTACTGCTAAATCCCTGGCCCTGTGTCTCCTTTGGACCCAAAGGCTAAGAGTGCGCACCGTGCATCTTGGATTTGTGCCTCATCAGCGTGGTGCCTGTTGGGGACACTCGGCAAGTGTTGGATTTGGATGGATGAATGAATGAGTGAATGGATACAGACCCCGATTACCAATGATTTTCAAGCCTTATTTTGCCAAAGAATTCCATGGGGAGCTTGCTGGAGATTCAGGTTCCTAAGCTCAGCCCCTTCGTTGGTTCCCAAGCAGGGGGTGGAACCCTAGAACCTGAGTGTCCCTGCCCTGGTGCTTTTAATGCAGGTGGCCTGCAGGCCACACTCGCAGCCACTCCAGCTGGCACAGGTGCAAGGCTTCCTGGAATAAAGACGGGAACTGAAAATTAAAAATAGCTCTGCATTCATCTGATTGTGTGGAGCCGCCAAGTGCCCCTCCTGTGGGTGACTGGCCCGGATGTGGCCAGGTCTCGGTCCAGGGGAAGCAGCAGCGTCTTCTCCATTCTGGCCAGAACAGCCTGAGCCAGAGGGTGTGCTGCCAGTCGGGTGGAGGGAACGGCCTTGCTCTTTAAACCTTGGTGGACCCTGTGTGGGCCAGGCATGGGGCTGGCTGGGCCTTGGGTGGTCACTGCCACAGAATATGTGCCCCTTGCTTCTCTAATCAGTTGCTTCCTGGCCAGTTTGCGTGTTGGTCAATTGCCACCAATGTGTGGCTGCTTTCAGGATAGGCCTGTAAAAAGACATAATTGGGATGGGCTGTGGCCAGGGATTCAAGGGAGATGGGAAAGCTGCCTTTGCCTTGCTGACCCTAACTACTTGCAAGACTTGGGGCACATGTTTGTGAGCCCAGGGCTTGCTTTTCCTTTGGGAAGCTGCTGGGCAGAAAGTGCTGCTCTGGGAGGAGGCGTGTGGCTCTGAGGTTTCGGGCAGGGGAAGAACCGGAGCCTCCCTGGTGAGCTTGTCACTGGGGCAGGTCCCCCCCCAGCCCTGTGCCCACAAGTATTTTGGTATTGAGAAAACAGATTTTATTGTCAAACCCTCAATTTGCAAATCTCAGGCTGGCTGAGTGTAGGTTTCCCAGGCAAACCACATCCCCCCTGTGCAAATGTCTCGGTGTCCGTGCTTCACTTTTCCCCCAGCACATGCATGAGCCGACATAGGTGTGTGTGTGCATGCACTTGTTTGTCTGCATGGAGTCCCCAGCCCTGGCCCGGAAGTCCTCCCTGGCCTGGTGAGTCCTCCCGCCAGGTCGCATGCTGTTCACTGCTGACCGCCAGCTCTCGGAGGGACTGCCAGCACTTCCTGAAGCCCGGGAGAAATATTGATGGGATGCATGGACGCACACTTTGTCTCAGTGGTAGGACGTCCTCTGATCAGGTAAACCAGTGGTTTTCAAAGAGTGGTCTGTGGTATTCGGGGATCCTGAGCTATTTCGAAGGTGAAGTTATTTTTCAGATGGTGGGAAACTGTGATTTGCATTTCCCCTCTTATTCTCTCAGGTATGCAAACCTCAGAACCGCTGTTTTCCAAGTAGTGCACAGTGTCAAAGCCATTTGAGCCAAAAGAGCCATCCGAAGGGCTGCAGAGACCCTATAAATGTATGCAGTTTTAATTTGCAATTAAAGAAAAGCAACCAAAAGGAAGGCACCCCAAGTGTAATGACTGCAGAGACAACAGGATTCCATAGAACAGAATATGAAGAATATGAAAATGAACCTGAATAGTTTCAGGTTCCACCTCACAACTAACCATGCACATGTCCTGGATTGGAGTAGCATCAAGAACTAACCATACTAGCTAGGCATAGGGGTGCACACCTATAATCCTAGCACTTGGGAGGCCAAGGCAGGAGGATCATTGCAAGTTTGAGACCAGCCTGGGCTACAAAGTGAGCTCAAGGCCACCCTGAACTGCATAGCGAGACTCCTCTCAAAAAGACAAAAACAAAAACCAAACCAAACTCGGGATTTAGCTCAGTGGCATAAGCGCCTGCCTTGCAAGTCGATCCTCAGTACCCATAAAAAACGAACAAACAAAAAAACTGAACAAAGAAAGAAAGAGCTCCATATAATGCTTTGATACTGCTGTCTGCTTTCCAATGCATGTCTGTTTGAATTAGGATTTCTTCATCTACTTCACTACCTAGAAAGCCATATTGTAACAGTAGGAATCTAGAGGCAGACGTGTGAATTCAGCTCTCCTAATTTAGCAAGCCATGAAAGAGAGTTGTAAAAATCTAAAATGATATTACCACCTTTCTCACTTTTTTGTATTGGAAAGTATCATTTTTCACAACGTGCTTATTTGTGACATGTGATAGGTTTATTATAAACAAAGGCTCCTTTACAACTTAAATGGGTCCTAAGGCCAGAAAGCTTAGGAGGCACTGGAGGAGCTGAGGGTTGAGAGAGGGCAGAAGTGATCCTTTGCTCACCTGGATTCTTTTCCAGGTGAATGATTAGCATTTACTCAGCACCCAGGTGCGCAGCTCTGTTTTCAAGTTGATGTGGAGGGTGGTAAGATGATGTGTTGGTTTCTTCCAGCACTAGCATTTCTTTCCCAATTTTGGGGGGTGGGGTTAAGACAGAGTCTCTCCATGTAGTTTGGGCTGGCTTGAACCCAAAGTGATCCCCCTGTCTCAGCCTCCTGGGTGCTGGAATTACAGGTATGTTTTATATGCCCAGCGTCTAGCATTTTCATGTTTAAGTCTTAGGGCCCTCTTTACCCTGAGAGATCTGAAAGACTGTCAGGTTTCAGGGAGAAGATGCAGAGCTCCTGGGCCCCAGACTCTTTGCCACCTGTGGTGCAGGGTAACAGAAGCGACTTTCCTTGGTATCTTTTCCTAGGATTTCTGGAGCAGCAGAGGTTGTTGGCTTTGGCCTCTCCATCTCAGGGCCGAGCAGTTGGTCTGTAAGGAGCACTGCATGCGTTTATTTTAGTTGCTCCTCTGTAACTTCCTGCTGCTCTTTTCGGAATGGTATTTATGTTTTTTAAAAAAAGGACATGTGTATGTTTTGCTGCGCATGTGTGTATATGCATTTCCCAACTTTAAACCATGAAATGTGTTGAAATTTTTTTTTTTAACCTGAAAATATTTCAGGATCCTTGTACTGCTGGGAAACTACAGATCTTTAGTAGAAAATGGGCAAAAATTGGATTGGGAGAATTAAATAAATAAGTGCCTGCTGTGTGCAGAACACCTTGGCTGGTGCAGTAACAATGGTAATAAACAGATACATTGCTATAGTGACCGATGCCTCTCTTTAGCAACCTTGGTAGTTGATTAATACAGTGGTTCATCTAACAGTTTTTTCTGCAAATAAAATGCATTGTGTTCTTCCCACGTACCAGGTACAACCCAGATTTTTCCACCTTTAGGTTGGCATGGCTGGATATGGGCAACTTGGGGGTGCGTAGTAGAGAGAGAGAACAGTAATGCCCAGGGATTCTCATGATGCTAAGTATCCCTTGGTTCCAAGGCTGTTCCTGAAGTCATAACCTGTTTTCCTGTATTCATAGGGGAAACACATTTCCTTTTGTGAACAAGAGTGTTAATAGGCAGCAAGTACTTTTATTTTAGAGAAGTAAAAAGTTGTGACCTCTGTGTTGCCTCTTAACATTTTAGGATATATAATAATTTATTTATTTTAAAATTTTGTTTCATTTTAATTTTGGCTTTTTGATACAAGTTCTAGCGATATAGTTCAGGGTGGCCTTGAACTTACTATGCAGCCCACACTGGCCTCCAACTTGCAGCAATCCTCCCTCCTGCCTCAGCCTCCCGAGTGCTGGGACGGTAGGTAGATATGTGCTGCCATGCAGGGCTTCGACTGTTTGAATGAGGTCAGGATTTCCGGTTCCCTCCTTGCCTTGCTGTCCTGGATCCCAGGCACACATCTTGGGTGATGGGAGAAGAAAGGCTTTGCTAAGGGTCAAATGCTGCATGTGCAGCTTGTCATCCTTCCCTTTCGAGGTGACCCCCTGTCCCTGGGGACCCTGCTGACTGGCAGTGACAACAGTCAGTCTTGGCGTTGTCTTCTCATCTACAGCAGAGCTGTGACAGAGCCACGTGGGCAGGGATCTCCTGTCACTTCCCCAACCAAGGGAGTCCTGAGCTCCCTCTTGTAGCACTGTGATAAGGGACATCACTTATCTTGTGGCCATGGAGTGGCCCGGACCTGGGCCAGCATCTGCCATGGTCTCATGGTGATGGTAATGGTGATGTGGCAGTGGTGACGGTGCAGTGGCTCCATCTGTCACCGGTGAAGGAGGCATGCTGGCTTGGCAGATAGCCCTCAGTGGCCCTGGCTTGTGGCCACAGGATTGTCCCTGAGACCTGGGCACAGGGATGTGTGAAAAATGCCCATCTTTGTTCTTGAGGTCCCACAGACCCTGCCTAGGGGTGCACAATAGTGGGCTTCCAAGTCCCTTTTGTGTTCTGCAGGTGCCACCCATGGGGGGCCCATCTGAGTCCAAAGATGTCTCCTTCTGCTCCTCCCTTCCCCATCCCCCCCCCCACCATGCGGGTTCTACTGAAGCCTGTTGTGCTTGGCTCTGGGCGATGTTAGTGAATGCTTTTTACATCTTGGCACCATCATATTAAGAAAATTTATGTGGTGTTGGCGTCAGGCAAGCCAGCAGACGCGCTTTGCTTTAGTGACTCAGCAAGGAGTTTATTGTCTGTTATTTATGCAGGTAACACTCTTGTGTCACTTAATTTCAATGTCACTCCATTTGTCATCCTTGGTCAGCGTGTCCTGGGGCCAGGAAGGCCGTGTGCCAGCTCTGAAAACCACTTTGAGCATTTAATTCGGGCTCTTCGTTCATGCCCAGATATCTGGCACGTGGAACTAAATGAAATCTGGGTTAGTTTTTAACTGTTAGGAAGAAGCTATGTCGGGCGTTATAAACATTAAAAAATACCTGTAGCCTTGTGAGAGACCCTCGTTAATGGCTTGGTGTGTATTTTTCAGTCCTTTTTCTTGTCTTTTTTGGTAGCACTAAGGCTTGAATCCAGGCTTTGTGTCCATGTTAGATGAATGCGCTACCACAGAGCTCCACCCCAGCCTTTTAAATTTTATGTATTTTAAGTTCTTTCTTAGTCTGTGTTTGTGATGCATAATAACTACACTCATCTTAGGGAACTGGTGCACATACTGTCACATCTTGGTCAGTTTTACACCATCTCTGGCTCTATTTTAGCTTAAGATAGGGTCTCACTAGTGTTGCCCAGACAGGTTTGAACTTGTGATGCTCCTGCCTCAGCCTCCAGAGTAGCTGGGATCGTGGATGTGTGCCCCGCTCACATGGGACATTTCCCTGGAGCTGGCGTGGCTTCCTGCAGGGCTGGTGTAGGTGAGGGGTGAGATGCTTACCCGGTGTTTGGCCCTGGGACTGAGTGTGGGAAGCGGCAGGGCTCTCCGGCTGGCAGTGTGCACAGAGTAGGCTGGAGGCGGGGACCAGCCCACCCCAGGGCCTCGAACCAGCCTGCAAAGGGCGGCATCTTCAGCCCATCCAGTGGCGCTGTCACCCGTGTCCCTAAGCAAGGACACGGAGAAGTGCTCACCTGCAGTCTCCGCTCCCTGTGGGCCCTGCTGCACTGATCGATGAGAATGGTGTCCTGTGGACCCGGCTTGCATTTCCATCATGGTCTTGTGCTGACCAGGAGCAGCGGACATGACATTTGTCCCCTGCATGTCCCCAGGTGCCTTTTCTTCCTCCCTGGTGTGCTCAGTTGCCCCCGCCCCCGCCCCGCCCGGTGCTCGGCCATGCCAGGGGCTGCTGTCCGGCTTTGGGGTCCTGCTCCTGGCTGGTGCTGGGCCTGATGGCCTTTTAGAGACAGCCCAGGTGGCCTGTGCGTACCTTCTGTCCTGCAGACCAGCACAATGTCTCTGGCTTCCTGGCGGTGTCCAGACCCACCACACACAGCCCCACCTGGGGGACCTGGAAAGCCAGGCCCGCCCCAACCTACTGGGGTTCCCTGAGCTGCACCCCCCTCTCAGCCTGCATTCAGGGTGTGACCGTCCATCGGTGCTTCTCAGGCTGCTATCAAAGCCCTCCCTGGCCAGAGACGGAGCTGGAAGAAAGGTGGGGCTGTCTCCCAGTGTTGGTGCCTCAGCTGCTGGCTGCCCACCTGGCCTGGGCGAGTCCTGGCCAGCGTTGTACCTCAATTCTCCATTGGTAGAATGGACCTAGTTAGGCGTGGTGTTGCATGCTTGTCATGCCAGCACTCAGGAGACTGAGGCAGGAAGATCATCACCAGGAGTTCAAAGCTAGCCTGGGCCACACACTGAGACCGTGTCTCAAACAAACAAACAAAGAAACAAACATAAAGTGGACTGGAGCTGAGAGCATCCCATAGCTCTAGGGACACCCCTGGGATGGGAGGTGTGCGGAGGGCTCCTGGCACAGGAGCTGTGTGCTGTTGCCGGATGTCACTTTCACTGCCGGCAGACGTGCGCGTTTCGTTGCTTCCTGAGAGGAATTATGGCTGCAGTTGGGAGTCCTGCTATTTAAAACATCAGCTCCCGAGTAGAACTCTTTAGAGCCCAGGGCAGGATGGGTCCAGTTCGCCAGGGAGTTTGGTGGCCGAGGGGGAGGAAGTCCCCAGCCAGTTGTCCTCACCTCTCCTCTCTGTATGACTGCTGTTTCCCTTCTGTGCGGGTTGGACCTTTGATTGCTGTAGGTGACAGAGCTGTCTCATCACCTGAAGGACTGGGGCTGGACAGTGACCCGAGCGGGCAGAGCCAGCTCTTTGGAAACAGCTCTGGGCCCCTGCCCTTGACCCAGGGCTGCTATTTAAGGCCACCTTCCCTTCCCTAGCTGTAAGAGCTCCAGGCTTTTTCCGGAGTGGGAGGGTTGAGTCTGGAGCCTCGCTGGCCCTCGCTGAGCTGAGCCTCTCTTTGGGGACCCTCCCAAGCCAGCTTGCAGTCCTTGGTTGCCTGAACCCCAACTTCTGATCCCCTGTGCTGTTTAGAAACTCAAATGCTTCTGGCAGCTCTGGGGGCGAGGGATGACTTCTCCAGACTGACTCCAGATCCAGCTGACTTCTGAAGGGTTGTGAAAGAGAGGAGAATCCCTTGTCACACTGACACCTGGCTGAAGTGCGTGGGGGCCCATGCGTGGCGTCCTATGGGGCGCGGGTGCTTCCGTGTAAGCAGGAGCCACAGGCAGAGCGGTGGCCCAGGCATGGCAGGGGTCCTGCTCATGTGGAGCAGGCAGCCAGGTGGGGCTCAGTACCGATCTCCTGACTCAGGAGCATGCTGCCTGTCCCTCGGGTGTGCCATGGAGGAGGGTGGGGGCCATGACCCAGCTGTCTTCTGTGTTGTTCCTGTTGGGTCTTGGGAGTCCACCTCTTGACCTAGTGCCCACCCTGCACCCAGCTCCTCTGACCCCCTGTCTTTTTCTCTTCCAGCACTCAGGAGGCTGAGGCAGGAGGGTCAGTGCAAGTCTGAGGCTAACCTGGGCTACACAGTGAGGTTGAGGCCAGCCTGGACTACAGAAACCCTGTCTTAAAAACCAGGGTCCTGGCCAGGGATTTAGCTCAATGGCACAAGCACCTGCCTGGCAAGTGTGAGGTCATGAATTTGATCCCTGGTATTAAAAAAAACCAAAAAAAAAACAAAAAACAAAACAAAACAACAACAACAACAAAAAAATGAAAACCAGAGTCCTGTTTGTCCTCCAGAGTCCAGTTTCTTAGCAACTCTCTCTTTTACTCTGCTCGCTGGACTGTGGGACTAGGCTGCTGATTGGACACATCAGTGGGCTCCAGGCTGTCTGTGGGTGCTCCTGGGCCATTTTATAAGGCTCTACATTAAGTGGAAGAAGGTTGTTCTTTTTTTTTTTTTTTGAGGCAGGGTCTCACTGTATAGTCCAGGCTGGCCTCGAGCCCACAGAGATCCTCCTGCTTCAGCCTCTTAAGTGCTGGGAGCACAGGGGTGCACCACCATGCCTGATATGGGCAGAGCGCATTACTGCTGAGGCTTGGTTGTCCTTCCTCTGCACCTTCTGGTGGTGCTGGCCACGCACCTGCTGTATGCTGGGCCCACGGCATGAGCAGAGGGGCTGGTAAGGTGGTTCCTACTTGGGATCCCTGGGATGAGGCAGCCCCCCTGCTGCAGTGTAAAGAGAGGTGTTGGGCCGCGTGGAAGGAGCTCTCACCTGGCTGGAAGGGGGTACTGGGGTTGGGCTCTTCCCTCCTCTCTGACGTCTTTGGTTCTGCACCATGGGGCAGGAGCAGCACCTGGCACCTGGCTGATGCTGGAATGTGGGAGGGTTAGAAATTCTCAACTTGTGAGTCATGGACACCTGATCATTGGGAGGAAGAGAGTTGGAAGCGCTGTTCTAGAGGGGCCCCAGGGAATTGGCTACCTAAGCCACCTCTGTCCTCACCAGGGACCTGTACCAAGTTACATCCTTGGCCCTTTTTAAAATCTTTTTTTAAAGTTTTTTTTTTTATTTTAAAGAGAATAAAATGAGAGGTCAGAACAAAACAGATCAGAACAGAACAATGTATGCAACACAGCACTTTACAAGACAACCGGATATTAACAGTAGCTACCATAATGTCTCTTTCTTTGTAACAGTTGAGCATGGCTTCACATACAATAATATCAAACGTAATGAAGTAGTATAAAGCCATCCAAGAGAATGAAAGAATTACAGGGTATTCTGAACCAAATAACAGAAAATGATCAGTGGCTACTATAATATCTCATTTTCCATAAAAAAATTTGTTTATACTATCACATATATTAAAATCCCAATAAGACACAACATGATAGAACTGATGGTAATAGCAGAGTAGGAGCATGGTAGGACTTCAAAGCAAGATGATATTAAATCAGCAATTACTGCCATAATGTTTGGTTTTCTTCAAAACAGCTGTTCATACCATCACACATAATAAAATCAAACAAAACAGAATAAAACCATTCCAACTGATGAATGAAAACGTTAAAAGGCTTCAAAGCAATGTAATGGGGAATCATGATTACCATGAAATCTTATGTACTCTTACCATTTCTTACACTAGGGAGACTATATGGTATTTATACATGTGAGTTTGGTTTATTTCGCTTATGAGTATGGTCTCAAGTTGTACCCATGTATTTATAAATACCTCAATGTGATCATTCTTTATAGCTGAGTAGTACTCCATTGTATAAAAATACCACATCTTTTTTATCCATTCCTCAGTTGATGGACACTTAGGTTGTTTCCAAGATCTGGCTATTACAAATTATCCTGCTATGAACATGGGTGCACATATATCACTGTGGTATGATGTTTTCAGTTCTTCTGGGAATATGCCTAGAAGTGGGATAGCTGGGTCAAATGGGACTTCCAAACCCAGCTTTTTGAGGAATCTCCAGACTGACCTCCACAGTGGTTGCACCAGTCGACACTCCCACCAACAGTGCAGAAGAGTTCCTTTTTCCCCACAGCCTCTCCAGCATTTGTTGTTGGTAATTTTTTTTTTATCCTGGCCATTCTTTCTGGAGTGAGATGGAATCTCAGTGTGGTTTTAATTTGCATTTCTCTAATGACTAATGATGAACATTTTTTCAAGTATTTATTTGCCATTGGTATTTCTTCTTCTGAGAACTGTGTATTCATCTCGGATGCCCAGTTTTGGATTGGGTCTTTGAATTTCGAGGGTCTAATTTTTTAAGATTCTTTATAAGTTCTCCTTTTTAAAATCTTGAGACAGTTTTCCTAAGTCATCACATTGTCCAGGTTGCCCTCAAACTCGTGGTGAGCCTCCTGCCTCAGGCACCTGAGTGCTGGGATGACGGATGTGCTCCTGTGCACAGCTCTGCTGCGGACACCGGTGTCCAGAGTACTCTGGGATGTGTGCTCAGTGACGGCGTTGCAGGGCACTGCCAGGCTCAGAACTGTCCCCGTGGTTAGTTGTGAGTGTTGGTGAGAGAGCCTGCTGGCTTTTCGTTCTGGCTGGCTCTCCTAGCAGGTTCTACCCTCAGCCCAGCCACAGGGTCTCCTCCTCTCCCTTCCAGCACAGACCATCATTTATGTGTCCATGTGCCCACTGACGCGTGCTTAATTGTTTTGTCTCTTGGTCTTGGTGCTGGGACTAGAGTGGCGAAGGGGTGGATAGGTGGTCGAGCTGGGTGCAGGAAGCACCTTTCCAGTCTGCGTGTGGAGTTTCCACTTGTGAGTGTTGGTGCTGTACCCTTTAAATTGACCGTGTGGGTTTTTCCCTTGAACCCAACTCTGTGACAATGGCATCTATTTTGTGTTTCTAAGTTGCCCCTGCATTCCTGAGACGAGTCGGCTTGGCCCTGATATATTGCTTTCATACATTGCTAGGTTTATTTTTAC